>JAFLJL010000667.1:0-25307 GCA_018398815.1 Conus ventricosus | reverse complement strand
TTAGTTCCCATCTCCTTTACCTTTCTCTGCAGCTCGTGTTGTCGTTTGTCCCATCTCTTTACCTTTCCTGCAGCTCGTGTGTTTCGTTGTTGTCCCATCTCTTTACCTTTTTGCAGCTCGTGTTTTCGTTGTTCCATCTCTTTACCTTTTCTTGCAGCTCGTGTTTCGTTTGTCCCTATCTCTTTACTTTCTCTGCAGCTCGTGTTTCTTGGTCCCCATCTCCTTTATTTCTCTGCAGCTCGTGTTCGTTGTTCCCATTCCTTTACCTTTCTCTGCAGCTGAGTTTTCGTTGTCCATCTCCTTTACCTTTCTCTGAGCTCGTGTTTCGTTGTACCCATCTCCTTTCCCTTTCTCTGCAAAAGCTAAGGGGGCACCGGGGGTTTTTTTTTTTTTTTTCGTTTTTGTCATCGCCCTTACCTGTTCGGCAGCTAGCGTTTCGTTGTCCATCTCCCGACCTGTCTCTGCAGCTAGGCGTTTCGTTTGTCCATCTCCCTTACCTGTCTTGCAGCTAGATTTCGTCTGTCCCATCTCCTTACATGTCTCTTGCAGCTAGGCGTTTCGTTGTTTGTCCCATCTCCCTTACCTGTTCACTGCAGTAGCGTTTCGTTGCACATGCAGCTCATACAGGCAATTGCTTCCATGTCTCATCATGCTGGTACAGTATAAGACAGATCACACACACACTACACACACACACAACACACACACACACACACGCACGCACGCACGCACAGAGTCCGGTTGGTCAGACTCCCTGTCTGTAAGGATATTTGACGTTGTCTATCCCATGTCAGTCCTGATAATGGAAGATGTCTTCAAGTCTGTAAGGATAGGTCCCGGTGTCTGTCTTCCGTGTCCCAGTAAGGAGATTGACTTGTCTTCCATATTGTACGGCGAATAGATGACAGTCTTCCCATGTCATGTACTGAGATTGAATTGTCTTCCATAATTAGCTTATAAAAGGAGAGCTCGAATGTACTGACTAATCCTAATGGGTATCATTAATTAACTATGATTATCTTAACCACGCCTATCCTCGGCTAGAGATCAAGCTCTAAGGCGCTTAACAATCCCACACACGTTCCACACAAAGGCGCCTACCTGGGGAAAGCCGACTAGAGAGCAGCAATCTGTCGCTTCATACAGTCGTTACACCGTGTCATCCAGTCAATATCGTTCAATACGTTCGCGTTAATATCCTTACATCCTTCCACATTTATCTTTCCAATTTTCAATGCAAGTTGCATGCTAACTGTAACGTATCAATCATACAACGGCCAAACAGTCCTTCTCTTCCAAAAGAAGGTGATGGGATTTTACTACGTGCAACATGTTAATGCGTGCGTTCACCACACGGAACCTCGGTACTATGTCACATTAGGAGATTGTTTCTAGGAAATGGCGTCCAGAGCCAATGTTACCCTCAGAGTCAAAAATTCCCCAGTACCGAAACATTACCGGCGGAGATCGAACCCCCAACCCCAAGATCAACAATCTTACGAGTCCAGCGCTCTACCACTGAGCTATACTTGTAAAAGAGTCCAGTATGTCTGAATTCGTCTGAAATCCATGACAAAGAGATTCCTGGTCCTCACAGTCATCACTTGCAGATGACCTGGCCTCGCGTTGACCCATAACCTGGACGGGTTGTGTCCTTGTCCCAGACTGTTTTGTCTCTCGTCTGTCTGTCTGTCCTCCGTCTGTCTGACTGTGTGTCTGTCTCTTTCTCTCCTTCCCGCCCTCCATCCGACCCACTCCTCTCTCACTCTCTCTCTCTCCTCTCTCTCTCTCTCTCCTCTCAACTCTCTCATCTCTCTCCTCTCTCTCTCTCTCTACTATCCACCTTGAAAGAGCATTCTGTCTCTCTGTGTACGTTTGCCAGTGGCTGCGTGCCCGATTTTTTTTTTTTTTATTTTTTTTTTGGGGGGGGGGGGGGGGGGGGGGGGGTGGGTCCGTTTCCCTTCCTTACCAGCATGGGTTTGGACTTGCACAACTTACACATATACACTCTATTGCAATGGGATTGTCCCGCGATTCAAGATTGAGTTTGCTCGTCCATAATTGGAAAACAAAAAGATACCCCAAACAAAAGAAGAGAAACGCAATCATTCATCTCTGAGTCTGGAAAAAGAAAGGAAACTGAACCCTTACCGTGTTCATTCAGCCAAACACGTAGCTTAATGAAAATCAAACTATTTACCCAAAACGTCAGCCAAAACACATGAGGCGTAATGAAAATCTAACTATTTACCAGTACGTCGCCAAATCACATGAGCGTAATGAAAATCTAACAATTTACCATACTTCAGCCAAACAAATAGTATCGTAATGAAAATCTAACAATTTGCCAGAACGTCAGAGACCAATACTATAGAAGCTCGTCATTCTGCATCAGCCAAACAACCACGAAAAGTGGAATCCAAAACAACAAAAAGCCAGCAAAATAAACAACAAAATGAAAATCAATTATTTAACCATGACCATTTCAAATAAACAAGTCCAAATCGAAATGTAAAATTTAAATGGACAAATGAAATAAACAAAATAGAAAATTCACGCCTTCGTAATGAGCCAGCCAAGTAAACAAGCACGAACAAACCTCTATCACAGTCAATGTCTCCGACATATCCAGGTAAATGAAATCCCACCGCCCCCGCTTATCATGATCCGGCCAAATTTAACACGTAAAATCGAAATGCTAGCCATATCCATTCACGACAAATCAAGCGCAAAGACTCCGGTACCCTTCCACCACACACCCATCCCCCCCCACCCCCACCCCAACCTCCACCACCATTACAGAGGCACCAACACTTCCATTGGCATCATTCCCACGCTCCGGCCATCCAGATTTTCTCCCAAAGCAGCACCGTAGAATTGGCTTGTTGTTAATTGGCAGAGACAGGGTGGGATAATGCAGCTCCCCGTTAACTGTGTGAAGAGGCTTTAACAGGCATGGCACGTTGGGGGATGGGGATGGTCGGAGTGTGATGGGAACCCAGGGAAATACTGAGGCATTGTCCCTCACTGACTTATCAGGCAATGGCAACGTTGGGACGGTGGGGGCGAGTGTTGATGGAACAGGGAAAGACAGAAGGCATTGACCTCACTGACGACTTATCAGGCATGGCCGTTGGGGATGGGGTGGGGGCGCGGAGGTGTTGATGGGAACCATGGAAAGACTGAGTGCATTGGTCCCTCACTGACATACGGCATGGCAACGTGGGGATGGGGTGGGGGCGGAGGTGTTGAAGGAACCAGGGAAAGACTGAGGCATTGTCCTCCCTGACATATCAGGCAGGCCCCGATGGGGAAGGGGTGGGGGCGAGGTGTTGATGGGAACCAGGAAAGACTGAGGCATTGTCCTCACAGACTAAAACAGGCATGGCACGTTGGGGATGGGTGGGGTGGAGGTGTTGATGGGAACCATGGGAAAGACTGAGTCATGTCTCGCCTGACTTATCAGGGCATGGCACGTTGGGGATGGTTGGGGGCGGAGTGTTGATGCGGAATCAGGGAAGACTGCGGCATTGTTCTCACTGAACATATCAGGCATGGCACGTTGGGGATGGGGTGGGGCGGAGGGGTTGATGTAAACCAGGGAAAACAGAGGCATTGGTCCTCACTAAACATTTTAATTTTAATGCAGCGTGCCAAACTGATCGAAGTGATTATTTCTCTCTCTCTCTCACTCTTCCCTCTCTCTCACCTCTCTCTCTATCCTCTCTCTCACTCCTCTCTCTCTCTCTTCTCACTCTCTCACAGTGTCTATGTCTGTCTCTGCCCCCCCTCCTCACTCCTCTCTCGCTCTCTCATCCTCCTCTCTCTCTCTCTCTCTCTATCTCCGTCTCTGTCTCTGTCTCCTTCTCACTCTGTCTCTCTCTCTCTGCTCTCTCTCTCTCACTCCTCTTCTCTATCACTCTCTCTCTCTCTCAAGTCATCCAAAGACAACAGTTTTGCGATCCATTTCAATACCCTGCTCTGTTGAGCCTTTCCACGTTATGGTACTTGGACGCTGATGTTTGTTTTTTTGTTTGTGTTTTTTTTGTAGAAAGACACAGAGTCAGGCTGAAACAAGCACAAGAAAGACCCAAGGCAATAAGCACATCAAGAATGAATGAGAAAGTGCACTTAATCAGAGTCTACGACCTAGATCTTTGCTGAAGGTTGACATAAAAATGTCAGATGACATCACATATGACTGCAGGTTTACAGAGGATGAGTCAAGGGGTTGAAGACTGCACACATACCTTTTGAAAGGCTTCTGACAAGAACTCACGATATATTATTTGTGAAAGGCTTTTCTGATGGAAAAATAAGGTACCATTGTGAAAGCTTTCTGAGAGAAAACACGGATTATTATATTTTTTTTTTTTTTGTTATAACCTATTGTGAAAGGCTTTCTGAAGGAAAACCACGGTACCCTTGTGAAAGTCATTTCTGAAGAAAACATTCATACCAGTGAAAGGCTTTCAGAGAAAAATAAGGTACCTTGAGAAAGGCTTTCATAAGTGAAACCACGGTACCTTGTGAAAGGCTTTCCAGAGGAAAAAAAGGTACCTAGTGAAAGTCGTATCCTGAAGGAAGACACGGAACCTTGTGAAAGGCATTCTGAAGGAAAACATGATACCTTTTGAAAAGGCTTTTTCTGAAGGAAAACATGATACCTTGTGAAAGGCTTTACTGAAGGAAAACACGGTACTTGTTACATTCTTTCTGACCGAAAACGGACAGCAGACGACACGACATACTTTGTCATCTCCCTTCCAACTGCCTCCTGAAAACATAATTTGGAATCCTGACAAACGTTCTTTCCAGTGAATGTCAAACCCATGGCGGGGACTATGACTCATAGCATATGTATGCAGCCCTACGTCAAACTGCTGCAAGGGGGCATGCGTTTTAATTAAATAAAAGCGTTGAAACTGTGACCTTTAAAATGACAGGACGACATTCGGTCAAGAAATGTCAACAAAACATCACTATTCAAAAAAAAAAAAGAGAGGATAGAGAGGGAGAGAGAGAGAGAGAGAGAGAGAGGAGAGAGAGAAGAAAAAGAAAGAAGAAAAGGAAAAAAGAAAACTGAAAAAAAAGAAGGAACACAAAAGAAAGAACAAAGAAAATGACAGGCAGACATTCTATAACTACTCGGCATATGAAACTGCTCTGTCAATAACTGCCGGGGGCCCCGATATTTAATAAATGTTCTCCAGCACAACAGCACTATGTAACTATTCACAAATAAGTCTTTCGCAAATAGTCTTCGCAAACGAACCCAACAGGAGTATCAGATTGAAGACAACACAACAACAGGAAAGCGACATCCAGTTTCAGAGGCGACAAACACTAAGAACAGACAGAGAGAGAGAGAAGAAGAAGAAGTAAAAGCGAAAAAAGGAGAAGAAGAAGAAAAAGCAGAAGAAGAAAGAAGAAGAATAAGAAGAAAAGAAGAAGAGAAGAAGAAGAAGAAGGAGGAAAAAAAGTACAGAGACTTTGCAAGCCTTGCCTCCTTAAGGTGTAGAAGATAAGAAATAATGCATCCCTAATGAGAGAAGAAGAAGAAGAAGAAGAAGAATAAGAAGAAAGAAGAATGAAGGAGAGAGCGAGAGAAGAGAGAGAGAGAGAGAGAGAGAGAGAGAGAGAAGAGAGCGAGAGAGGGGTAATTCTCAGGGCCATGCCCCGTTTAAAGTGAACAAATCTTATAAGAATCTCTTTCCAGTCACAAAAAGAACCAATGACAATGCAGAGAAATAAAGAGAGAGAGAGAGAGAGAGAGAGAGAGAGATAGAAGAGAGAGAGAGAGAGCGAAGATAGAGAGAGGATAGAGAATTTATTTTTCCAGGAAATATGAGATAAGCAAAGTCTGCAGCCTTTTTTTCCACCCAAGAGAGAGAGAGAAGAGAGAGAGAGAGAGAGAGAGAGAGAGAGAGAGAGAGAGAGAGAGAGAGAGAGAGACAGACAGACAGACAGACAACAGACAGACAGACAGAAACAGAGAACAGAGACAGAAATAATGATCCCAGAGTTGTTTGTCATCGCATAAAAAAGTGACTGGTTGGATACTTCTGACACAGCATGTTGTAACAAGTTAATCATGGAATCACACGGTTTCGGCTTGGCGCATAATGCGTACATGTTATTGGTGCGCTTTTGAGCCGTACAGTCGTACAATAAGGTGCTAGTGAGTGTGTGTGTGTGTGTGTGTGTGTGTGTGTGGTGTTTGTGTGTTTTGTGTGTGTGCGCTCTCTCTCTCACGCTCTCAACGTAAGACCAACATAGGGCACTTAATAATATATCTTGCGAAATATAGCCATGATTGGACAAGGATGATTTTTAATGAAATAGTGAAGAAGCACGTAAAGCGTCATACACGTACATATCTACACAGACCAACCAATTTTCAACGATCATCCATCTGTACAGAAAAGAGGGATAACATGCTGAGTATTGACCTCGTCTACAAAATGAGGGTAAGTAAGCTCTGTTTGCTTGGAAAACACAACACGGATGCATCAACTTCAGCGGATAAGCCGGCATCTTTGCTACATTAACTAAAGTGTCATTGTGTTTAACGTTTGTTAGAGACGTACATGAAAATCCGTCCATCATAGAACGCAAAGCTTCCAAGGATTCCAACAGGGAGGATGGGGAGAGGGGGGGGGGTTCAGATGGGTGAAAGAGTGGGTAGAGTGGAAGGATGGAGGAAGGAAGAGGAAAAGGGAGTATGAGTGAGAGAGAAAGAGTAGGGTAAAGGGGGGGGGGGGTGGGGTCAGGCAAAGGGTAACTGCAGGTGGCCGATGTGTAAAGCACCTGCTGGGTGTCGAGGTCCAGAGCGCTGCTATGCTGTCTTTACCATAGGGTTTTGACCAGAGTGGGAGAGGAGGCACGGCGGAGGTAGGAACCTAGTGAAGGGAGGGGACGGGGCAAACGGTGGGGAGAGAGAGACGTGACTGAGAACTGTGTGAAACCGGTGGGAAAAGAAGACCAGAAATCAAACCATCAAAATCAGGTCTGCTCATCAGAACGACTCTGGCGGATTCCCACGCCTTTGCAGATGGAATTGCCTCTGCTGAAGAAATACCTTTGTCAGAAGAAATAACTTATCTTTGCTGATGAAACACATAACCTATGCTGATGAAAGACCTTACCTTTTGCTGACGAAAAACCTTTGTGCTGAATGAACAGATTTTAAACTGTTACCTGAGTCAGATATAACTAGCTTACTATGTCAAACATACAAGGAGCTGTTTTTGAAACTTTAAAAAATCTTTACGTTATTCATGAAAGAAATATGCATCAATCAACCACTGAATGTTTTCTAGACATGGAAGAATGAAACAGGCAGCTAGCTTTTGAAGAGAAGGTAAGAATAAAAGGGAAGAGGGGTGGGGGGGGTGGAGGGCGAGGGGTGTAGAGGTGTCTTCATTATCGTAAACACTTTAGACATGCGTCATTGTGTGATCCTTTTAAACGTCCATATAGGCATCACTGAAGCACATACAGCCACGGTGAAAAGAAGCCCGACAGAGAGCACAGTGAAACCCCATCCAACAGGGAAGTGATTAGTTGAGGGGAACAAGATCATGCCTTGGCTCTGTCCCTGCACTCCAACATGGAAGTGGATTAAGTAGGGGAACAAGATCTGCCTGGCTCTGTCCCTCACTCCAACAGGGAAGTGAATAGAAGGAGGTGGAACAAGAAATCTGCTGGCTCGACCATGCACTCCAACAGGGACGTGATAAGAGGATGTGAACCAGATCTGCCTGGCTTCGTCCCTGAGCACTCCAACAGGGAAGTGATAAGAGGAGGGGAACAAGATCTGCCTGGCTTTGTCCCTGCCCATTTTTGGTCCCATCTCCTTTACCCTTTCCTGCACACGAGTTTCGTTGTCCCATCATCTTACCTTTCACTGCACTCGTGTTTCGTTGTCCCATCTCCGTTACCTTTCTTCTGGACAGCTCGTGTATTCGTGTCCCATCTCCTTTAAAAATACCTTTTTCTCAGCAGCTCGTGTTTCGTTGTCCTCCCATCTCCTTTACCTTTCTCTCCACTCGTTGTTTCGATGTCCCAATCTCCTTTACCTTTCTCTGCAGCTCCGTGTATTGTGTCCCATCTCCTTTTACCTATCTCTGGCAGCTCGTGGTTTCGTTGTCCAATCTCCTTTACCTAACTCTGAAGCTCGAGTTATCGTTGTCCCATCTCTCTTACCTTTCTCTGCAGCTCGTGTTTCGTTGTCCCCCTCTCAACATACCTTTCTCTGCAGCCAGCGTTTCGTTGTCCCATCCTCCTTTCCCTTCTTTCTCATGCAGCTACGTTATCGTTGGTCCCATCTCCCTTACCTGTCTCCTTCTGCATCTAGCGTTTTCGTTTGTCCATCTCCCTTACCTGTCTCTGCAGCTAGCGTTTCGTTGTCCCTCTCCCTTACTCTGTCTCGGCACTGGTGCAGTTTCGTTGTCCCATCTCCCTTACCTGTCACGCACTAGCGTTTCGTAGTCCCATCTCCTTTACCTGACTCTGCAGCTAGCGTTCGTTGCACACTGCAGTCTACAGCAATTTGCCTTCCATGTCTCCAATCATGCTGGTACAGACTACAGGACATATCACACACCTACACACACACACACACACACAACGCACGCACGCACGCCAACAGCACTACCAACGCACGCACTCACGCACGCCGCACGCCGCACACACACACAACACACACACACACACACACTCACACTCACACGCGCAGGGCTGCGCGCGCGCACGCACTCACACACAGCACACACACACAAAACAAACACACACTCACTACACAAGCGCGCGCTTACGCGCGCGCGCGCGCACACACCACACACCACACACACACTCACACACACACACACACAAACACACACACATTGGCACACACACACATTGGCACACACACACACAAACACACACACACTGTGACGTTTTAATAAGACCCCATCATAAATGATGGTTAGTTGCACAGGCAAGAACTATAGAACCTTAGAAGGAAAGACAAGCTTTCGTCACACCCCTTCACGTTTCTTTCCACAGATGTAATCAAGAAGGTTTGATCATTGATTCAACAAAACTGTGAATTTAATTAAGTAATGAATAAAGATGGGAATGAGATCTGTCTGAGAAAAGTCGTATGTTGCATTGTATTTTGAATGGTCCGTAAATGTTGCCTATGAAATGAGTTACAATAAAAGAAATAAGATCATGCCACAAACACCAATTAACGACAAAGTCCCTGTCCCTTCTTTCTTTCCCGTTCACTTCTTGTCAGAAGCACGAATCTAGACTGTCTGCTCGTGTACAAAATATCCTTCCGGAGGATACACAACAAAAGAAATGTAGTCATGCACATGATGATATATATTGTAAGAAAAAATAATTGTCCTGAGTGTGTATTTCGTGCTTGGGATAAAGGAGGGATGTGTTTATGTGATTGTCACTCAGCTATCACGGAATTGTGAAGCGTTCCGGAGTTTCCGCGACTTCACAGTTCTCTTCCAGAATCTCGGTAATCGACACAAAGCAACCATCACGTTCCTCCCGACAAGGATGTTGAGCGGGATAAAGACGTGGCCGAAGGTGAAGAATGAAGAGGATACGTGTAAAACCTGAGTAGGAATAATCGGGTGTAAGATTCAACCAGACCTCAAAGAATATCAAATGTCTTGAGATTCACTGCACATGGTGGGGGCAACATCACTATTCCATACCATCACACGTTCTACACACACCTTACAATTGCACTAGCTTGCTTCTATCATTTACAATTGATATCCTCAAAAATCGCATTAAAACGAATAAGCTCATCAACAAAGAAGGAAAAATGTATACGAATATTCCAATCATGCCTGACCTGAGTAATTCGCCCAAGGCTTAGTGCTTGATGAATTACAATTATAAATAATCCTTGCATGGATTAAATCAAATGTCGTTAATCTTCATAAAAAACAGATCACTTGGAGATCCACGAAAAATGCAACGTACATAGCTTAACTCGATATACACGATACTTTAAATATAAATCTGCATTCACACAAATAACCACATCCTCTAAATATGGTAGCAATACAACGGTGAGCTAAAATGAATTTACATAGTATGGATTAGTACATGGCCACACATAAGAAGCGGAGTCAAACAGTGAAGATTGACACTCTTCTACGATCAATCAAACGTTTGACCGGTAAACCTGAAATATCTTTATTCATAGCATATTACATGATCGCGCGCACAAAATATTATTAGACCTGGTAAATGTGCCTTAAAGCGATTATGTTGAAAAAGATTTTAGCTGCACAATACGAGAAAAACAATGATTTAAGACCTATTAACCCTCAACGCAGCCTTAGAGCCCACAGTTATATCGACTCGCCCACGAACGATAGAGACTCGTTCATACTCTCCCTTAAAAATTGCGGTGCCGACGAATGCACTGTGGTGCCCTTCAGTCCGGCCTAGAATGAAGTCTTAAAGTTACATGCTCTACATATACTAAGACCTTTCTACGGAGCCCATTCCACGACCACCGTGCCGTCCAAGATGGTAGTAACAACGGCTACTAATCTACCGCACATATCAGCGGACCGAGACACAAACTGCCACTTGGACAGTCTTGATTGGACAGTACAAACGGTTTTCGATGCCAACAATTGTAAATCATTTTATTAAATAATACAAATGCAAGTCTGCCTGACGCTTGAAATTATAAACTTAACTGCCGTACAGCAAAAACTAACAATTAGATTTGTCCGAATGGACATAGAAATAATAATCCAGCGCAGAGCGCATAACGACATGTATCGAATTGCGTCATTATTATCTTAATGAAAAAATGAACCGAGGCTAATTGAAAGAATGTCACAAATAACCCCCTACTTAGCGAAAAAAGCCTATTTAAGCAAAACACTAAAAAAAGAAATTTGACAGTCCATTTATAAGTCAACTACAGGAATAAACATCAAATTATGCACAACTCTTTTGCAATTCTCAATATATATACATTTGCTGGATTCCAGAGTCCTTTACCTCATCTATAACTGTACTTCTGCACAAGTAAGTCATGCACCGACAATATCTATTCCAGCGATGACTCTGATTGTGAAAATCATGATCTTGCAGGAGTAATGCCCAACGTACAGGCGACCTTTTGCAGTCTATGTTCTTTTTCAGACATTGCAAGGGTGATGTCTGTTTTCCAGTAAAAAGTTCGTACCGTATAGATACGGCTCACCTTTATTGACTGCCCACACAACTGGCCAAGCATTCTTTCTCCATGTGGCGTAGTTTCCTTTCGGGTTTGTTGAGCTTTTTAACTGGCGTAAGCCACGGGCATGTAGCCATTCCGTCCATGCTCATGAGGAAGAACTGCTCCCATCCCTAGATCGTTGGCGTCTGTTCGATAGCCATAGGGCTTTTCCCTGTCTGGCAATCGCCTGATAGGTGCGCTGACGAGTTTGTCTAACAGCGTACCTCATGGCTTTATTCACATGCCTCCGACCATACAATCTCTCCGGCTGGTCTTTCTTTGTCGAGAACTGTCCAATGGACAGCAATCAAGGGCGAAGTTCTGGAACAAATAATCCGATAGTATCCTTCAACCCAGGAATGACCTGAGCTCTTTCTTGTCTTTCGGTCTTTCGGCCTTCTCAAGCTTTTTCTAGCTTGTCCGACCTCTGGCCAGACCTTGAACCTCGTCCAACCTGATGTCCTAATGAATGGTATTACATGGAATCCAAAAAAGTCATTAGGAAAGTTTCGCAGTGAGCCCTGCCCCTTGCGTCTCTTAAGTACGGCTTTGATTTGCCTCAACAATGTTCTCTTCCCAATCCACAGAAAGCGATTAAAAAATCATCAATAAAGTTGTGGACATCTTTTGAGTTCATTCACTCAATAATTTCCTCATCATCCCTGAGAACAGACGGCACTTGCGTTCCTCATGCCAAAGGCATACGTCTCCCACTGATACTGTCCCTTTGTGGAACAAAAGCTGTCTTGGCTTTTCATTTTCGATCATTCTGAATCTGCCAAACCCCATACGAAGATCATTATGGAAAATATTTTCGCTTTTCCGATCTTAGCAAAGCTCGTTTCGATGACAGGTAGTGGCACTGCGATCGACTTCTGTCATGAGATTCAGTCTCCTAAATCGATAACAGAACCTGAATGTTCGAGTCTTTCATATCTACCCAATACCTGGGCGCGTCATAGAAATGGAGATATGCCTGGTTCTCTCACTCCCCTCTATCACTCCCATGGCGTAGTGATTTGATCACCTCACTTTCATACCGTTTTTCAATTTGAGAGTTTGGCACCGGTACTGATGTACCTTCACTGGTGTTGTTATGCCAGTCTCAATATCGCAGTACTAGATTGGTTCGCCCAGGCAAATCGGGTGATGATTTTTGTCATGACGACGAACAATGATTATCAGCTCTGTCCTCGTTCCCTGGATAGCTTGTGTGACCATACACGACCTTTTGCTGTGAGTCCTCGGTTCTCATTCAAATGTATAGTGTTAACAGGTCCAGTCAGATACAGCTCATCAGGAACTTCCTCCTGCATGAAACTGCGACGTACTCCTGTTGTTTCAATCCTTCTCTTTCAAAAGTACTCTTTGCGGAAATGATGAAGATATGTCTTCTCCTTGCCGTTATATCTCAAACTTGAATTCAACAGGATTGAACTCTTCTGGAAATGGTGTACGGTCCTTTCCACAGTTAACTGGAGCTTAGATATGTTTCTGTGTGAAGTAGCACTAATACTTTGTTCCCATGAATGAGATGTCTCATCTTCGTTTCCTGTTGTTATTTCTTCGCATGTTCGACCGGCAGCCTGTCCAGTTGTCACGACTATCTTGCATTATCATCGATCCTCTCCTTCAGATCGATGACATATTCCGCCTTGTTCTGACGACTGACTCCAGCTCCATCGTCTGTCCATATTTAGTTTTACGACCTGCATTGGTCCACGCACGTGTCTCCCATATAATAGTTCAAATGGTGGAGAAACTTGAGTGATTCTTGGGTGCTTCTCTGTAAGGCGAACAATACTGCAGGAATAAACTGTCCCACTCTTAGGGTTGATCAAACAAAGTTTTCTTCACCATGACCTTCAACGTGCCATTAAATCATTCCCAACGCTCCGTTGGTCCATAGCGAGGTATGGCGTTGTGTTGATCCCTATTGAAGTTCAAGAGTCTGTTGACCTCATTGCATTGTCCCAGGGGGGGGAGAAAGAAATTGACTACCTCTGTCCGTGAGAATTTTTGTGTTGGTATTCCCCACACGTCGCGTCCAGATTTCCCACAAAGCTTCAGCCACTCTTCTGTGTTGATGTTAACGGAAGTGCTGTTTGCCTTCAGCGTACGCGTAAGCATAATCGAATGACGGTGAGAAAGTAACTCTTCCCTGATGATGACATGGGGTTGAAGGGTCCGATGATGTCCAACTGCAACACGAATGGAACTGTATTTCGATCAGCGCATCCGCCATGAACTGGCCTTTCCTAATTACTATTTCTGCCGAAACTTCTCAGACCACGTATCGCATGAACGCACAATTATCTTTTGACGTCACCTTCCACTCCTGGCCAAAAGAAAACATGTATCAGACGCCAATCGAACGCCTTTACCCGAGGAGTCCAGACAATAGGTATGTCATGACAACTATTGGTACGTTAGATCTCAGTTTCCTGGGTACCACAACGTGGGTATGCTGCGTCTTTGGTGTACGCACCTTACCTATATAGTATTCCCATCTTGATCATCAACGATGTATATTCAACACTAGTATATGCTGGTACGTGCGTTTGTCTGGTTTACGGGCCAACTCAAACAACTTTCTTGAGTGATGGGTACTTTAGTCTGTTCTTCCTTCAACGCTGGCAGGAGATACAATTGCTTGCATGATGCTATCATTGATCATGAGCTGGTATCACCTGCTTGCCGGTAACAGGCTTGGCGCTTGGCTGGGATAAACGGGTACATTGAAGATCCCACCTCTTTCCTTATGGCTGCGCGAAATCCCAATCAATACTGGGCAAACGGGTTTATACCATAACAAGACTTCAGGTCTTGTCTGAAAAGTAGGGAGTCACCATATGTACACTCGCCACAGGAAGATTCCAGTTTGACTTGATGACGAAGCCAGTGGGATACCTCTTTTTTCTGACCTGTGTAACAATGTTCTGGAACTAAGTCCTTCCTCCCAACGATCGTCCATGGTAGAGCCCTGTATCCATCTCTCACAGCATCCACCGATTCACTCTTTCGATCTTCTAACCGTGCAAAAGGGATTGAAACACGAATCCCTATACGAAACTATCCACACAACTGTTGATCATCTATTAGTTGACACTGTGCAAAGCCAGCTTGTCGAAGTGCACATCGCTGTGTCATTTCTCTTTAGTGTACAATCCCTCTGGTGAAGTGTCCTCCACATCTGTAACATTTTTACTGGACAGCGATAATTACTCCTGTCGATGCCGTCCCCTGTCAGGTACAGATCCCCTATGCTATCACACCTACCCGAGCTTCCTTGTGTGGACCTCAGTATAACACTCCCATTACCAACCTACGATGAATCAGGTATACTCTCACGATAACCCTCTCGCACCATTCCTCGTCTGTTCAAATAGATCCTGTCTGCTGCAACAGCTTCCTTACCCTGTCTGTGGACTTCACTCCCTTACAAATCTCGCCTGATCAAAAGGCAATGCTTCAGAAACTTCTCTAGGATTACATTTTCTTTATAAAATCCTTTACTGTCCTGTTGGACAAATACAACCACCACCTCTATTCCACATAGAACAAACGATCCCATAGTGACAATGACGTATCATGCTCTCTTTGCGTGCTGTACGAAACTTCTGTCTGTAATGACCAGCACACAGTTGATACTATTGCAAAAGTGCCTGTTTCGCCCTGAGGGTTATATTTCCGCCGACTCTTGCCGCGGTAGTTTAAACTTACGCTTTCCCTAGCTCTGCCCTTGAGTAATGGAGCTAACCAGGCATCCCATTCTTCCACCTCATTCCATCCACTAATGACTGCCGACCGTTTTCAAACTGGGTCCAAATATGACTCAAGGTCGTCATGTCTTACTAAGAAAGGAAACCTTGACCTAGCCGACACTAACAGTCTGAAGAATGTATGTGCGCTAGCACATTGGTTGTGCATCACCACTGCATCATGCATTAACTCTTGCTAACTCAAGCTTAATTGTCTCTCGGCCTCTCTTTCTTCTCGGTCTCCTTTTCCTCACTTCATTCTTCTCGATCTCTTTCCTCACTTTCCTTCTCTCGATCTCTTCCTGGCACGTACCTTCTCATCGTTTCTCCTTTCCCTCACGTTCCTTTTCCTAATTAAAGAGCGAGTCTCTCCTTTTAAGGGAGCCTAGCTCAAGTGCCTCGGCTTTCCATTGTCGGAACTGCGCACTAGTCTGAATTTTTTGAGACTGTGACTTTGTCAGTGGCAGAAAGCCTGACGACGGGACTTTACTTGTCGGCATGTCGCCCTACCACCTGCAAGTCCTATGTCTTCAACAAATGTTAACAGTAGCAAAAAACGCGGAAACCGAAATATCGTCCACGCGTTAGTGCCAAATAAAATTGACACACGTTCCAAAACAACGAGTGAAAGGAAACAACTATTCCCACCATACTGGTGAAACACACTACACAACCCGTAGTAAAATGGGGATAAACAACACTCGAAACCCAAACACGTGAAATTCAAAACACTTCAACAAACCAAAGCCACGGTTTTGCACACACATCTACGGAACGAACGTGGCAAAAACTGAACGAACGGACGTGCTGAAAAAATATCCTGCAATATCGTACGTACAAAAAACAATACGGCGTCCCGCAAATAGCCGTGTTGCCACGTCCGCACCCCGTTTAGGCCTAATAGCTTACATGAATGCCGCTTAAGGTATCAATACATTACTCTAATCAACCTGTGATCCCCATCCGACACAAATACAACAACCTGCACAATTCCAATGCAAGTCAAGTCAAGATTGCACTAACGGCAACTTGAATCAAATCTTCTTGCACAAACAGATATCTAGTAAAAATAGATCAAATAAGAAGTTAAATTAATGTCGTGGGTAAATATGACTGAATTGGCCAAGGTCGTTACTACGATCTGTTCAGTGTTGAGGCCTTTTCTAGGATTAGGAAAATAATGAATTTCAACAGCGTCGCGACTAGCGAAATGAATACAAATGATTTAATGAACAAAAAATGTGAAATTTAAATTTTCTATTTATATGTTTAGATATTCAACACATATAATAGATCACGGAGTCCAACCTCCCACTATAAAAAAAGGTGAAGGTTGCGTCTACAATTCTTGCCAGCGTCACTGATCCATCCAGGTACTATCAGATCGAAAGATCCCCTGGACGGAGCCCCCAAATAATATGTGACGTTTTTATAAGACCCCCATTTCATAAATGATGGTTTAGTGCTCCGGCAATACGATAGACCGAAGTAGGAAATTCAAAGCTTTCGTCCCCCACCCTTCACTTTCTTTCCACGATTTATTCAGAGTTTTATCATTGATTCAACAACTGAAAATTAATTAAGAATGATAAAATGATGATGAACTGCGGTGAATATGTCGTATGGATCATTGTAGTATGATTGACCGTTTTTTTGCCTCTGAAATGAGATACAAATAAAAGAAATAAATACATGCACATACCCAATAATGACAAAGTCTCTGTCCCTTCTTCCCTTCACTTCTTGGCAGTATCCTAGCACGAATATAGACTTGGGTTCCTGTGTGTCACGTTGCTACAAAATATCATCCGGAGGATACACACAAAAGAAATGTAGTCATGCACAAGATGATATATAAGTAAGAAAAAAAAAATGTTCTTAGTGAGTTATGGCGAGCTTGGATATGGAGGATGTGTTATGTGATTGTCACTCACAAACAACACGGAATTGTGTAGCGTTCCGGATTTCCGCTGACGTTCACTAGTTCTCTACCAGATCTCGTAAGGTGTCTACACATAGCACGTACCTCCCGACGAAGATTAGCGGGATCAAGACGTGTGCCGACGGTGAAGAATGAAGAGATGGGTTAAAACAGTGAGTATGAAAAATCGGGTGTAAGATGAAACCAGACCCTTCCCAGATAAACAATTTGTCTTAAGATCTAGCACTATGGTGTGGCACAGACACTATTCCATCCAACACACGTTTTTCTAAACACACTTAACAATTAGTTGCACTAGCTAGCTCAATCATATAACAATTGATTTCCTTCAAAAATCGCTTTAACGATGAAGCTCAATCAACAAAGAATGAAAAATTTATACGAAAATTCCCATCTGCCTTGACTGAGTTAATCACCAAGGCTTAGTGCTTGATGAATTACAATTATATTAAATCCTTGAAAGATTAAATCCAAATGGCGTAAAACTTCATATCATAACAATCCACTTAGATCCACGAAAAATGCTTCTTTACATAACTTGAACTCCGTTTACGATTCTTTAAATAAATAAATCTGCATTCACACAAAATTCACATCCACTAAATATTGATTTGCATACAACGTGGAGCAGAAAATTAAGTATACATAGAAAGGAATAAGTACATGGCAACACGAAAAGAAGAGAGCAAACAGAATGAAGATACAGGCTCTACGAACAATCATAGACGTTTGACCGGTCAACCTAGAAATCATAAATTCAAGCAAATTAATGAATCGCTCTGCACAAAATATTATTGAACTGGTAACGTGAGCCTACATGCGATTATGTTGGAAATAGATATATTTGCTGCTCTATACTAAAAACAATGATTTATGACCCTATAACCCTCAACGCAGCCTAAGTGCCTCCACAGGATTTTTCGACGTCGCCCACGGAACGATGAGACTCGTCCGCCACGTCCCCCGAAAAAGTTGCGTGCCGTCGAAAGCTCTGTAGGAGCCCCTTTCAGACCGGCTAGACTGATTCTTCAAAAGGTTAACTTGCTCATCAGAAAATTAGAACCTTTTCGCTACGGATCCACTACCACGACCTCCGGGCTGTCCAAGAATGGTAGGATTCAACGGCTACTATCTACCGCACATGCGCGGACAGAGACACTACAGCCACTTGGACAGTCGTGAATGGTCATACTACGGTTTTCGATGCCCAACAATTGTAAATCAATTTTATTAATAATACAAAAGAAGTCTGAATGACGGCTTGAAATTATAAACTTAAAGCCGTAAAGCAAAAACATACCAATTAGTTTTGTGTCGTTTGGACATAGAAATATTAATCCAGCGCAGGCGAAATAGACGTCATGAATCGATTGCGTCAATTTCTTAATGAAAAAGAACCGAGCAACAAGAATGAAAGTCACACACACACACAACACACACACCCACACACACACACACACACACCCAGAGGAAGTAGCATTAGGGTATATTAATCTGGATGGTGTGAGAATAAGACAACGTTCTCAACAAAAAGGAGGGGGGGGGGGGAAATGGAAAAAAGCATTCTCTGAGGCTTATTTGCCTTTGGGCTTTGAACAGTACAGTCGTTCACTTTAAATAGTTTGTCTCCTTGGCCAGCATTACTGATCCATGGACGTCACTTGAAACAAACCATTTTGGTGCTCTCACCATTTCGAAATCAGTCCACTGAATAATCATAAAAATAAAGCCAAATCCTGGAACACTGGTGTAGGGACACATTGAATACATCTGACCAGTTTGCCAATAAGTAAAGAAATAAAGAAGAGGATATAGCACAAAAAGAAGAAAAGATAGAGAGAGAGAGAGAGAGAGATAGAGAGAGGATAGTAGAGGAGAGAGAGAGAGAGAGAGAAACTGAGGAAGAAAGAAAGAAAGGAAATGAAAGAAACAAATGGCACAATCACGACGGAAAGAAAGAAGTAAAAGCAAAAAACAAGAAGAAGAAAAGTTAAGGGGAAAAAATTGTGGGGGGGGGGGGGGGGGTGGGGGGGCGGAGGGCGTGAAGGGGGGGGGGGGGGGGGGGGGGTGGGGGGGGGGGGGGGGGGGGGGGGGGGGGGGGGGGGGGGGGGGGGGCTGGGGCAAAAAAAAAAAAAAAAAAAGAAACAAACACCATCAGAAAAAAACGAGAAAGGACAAACAAAAAAGTTCAGTTATGATAAAATATTCTATGCAACAACCACTTTTTAATATTAATCATTATTTTAAATTAGTGCAAGAAGGGGGCGGACAAACAATTCTATGTATTGGGAATCTCCCTAGAAAAAAGAAAAGACAAATGAAAAATCAGAACCCACGGTCCAGTAAAATGAGCAAAGGGGAAGACAAGCCCCTCTAATTCTTTTTTTCATCCCTATGTTAAAGAGAGAGAGAGAGAGAGAGAGATAGGAAAAGAGGGCGGAGAGGAGAGAGAGAGAGAGAGAGATGAGAGTCCTATCTACTGCACTGATCAAAAACTTCGACTGATAAACTTTTGTGATGTATTATGTATGTATGTATGTATGTCTGTATGCATGTATGTTATGTATGTATGTATGTCTGTATGTCTGTATGTATGTATGTCTGTATGTATGTATGCATGTGCGCTAGTATGTATGTATGTATGTATGTATGTAGTATGTATGTATGTGTGTATGTATGTATGTATGAAATGTATGTATGTATGTATGTATGTATGCATGCATGTATGTATGTATGTGTGTATGTCTGTATGTCTGTATGTCTGTATGTCTGTATGTATGTCTGTATGTCTGTATGTCTGTATGTATGTATGCATGTGCGTACGTACGTACGTGTGTATGTATGTATGTATGTTTATTATGTATGTATGTATGTATGTATGTATGTATGAATGTATGTATGCATGCATGTATTCATGTATGTGTGTATGTATGTATGTATGTAATGTATGTATGTATGCATGTATGTAATGTATGTATGTATGTATGTATGTATGCATGCATGCATGTATGTATGTATGCATGAAATGAAATGTATGTATGTATGTATTATGTATGCATGTATGTATGTATGCATGTATGTATGTATGTATGTATGTATGTATGTATGTATGTATGTATCTATGCATGTATGCATGCATGCATGTATGTATGTATGTATGTATGCATGTATGAAATGTATGTATGTATGTATGTATGTATGTATGTAGTATGTATGCATGCATGATGCATGCATGTTTGGTATGTATGTATGTATGTATGTATGTATGTATGATGTTTATGTATGTATGTATGTATGTATGTATGTTTTTTTGTTCTTACTTGTTTTTCTAAAGGCCTGAGCAGCGCACTCGTGAATGGGTGCGTCAGTCACCGGCTAACGTTTTTTTTTGCCCTTTAAATTCATTCACTCATTCACCCCTTTTTCAATCATTCTTTCATTCTTTTCTTCATGTAATTTCAAACTTCATCGAACCCTTGTGGCAATATACATACAAGCGCCCAAAATTTGTTTTGGGCCCTTGGAATTTAACTAAAACCCTAATTTCATCAAATTTTTTAACTACTTATTTAGTCTTTTTGCTTGGGGGGTTTATTTTTTTTAAATTGATCTAGGGATTACCCGTTTTTTTTATTTATTTTTATTGATTATGTATTATCTGTTTTTTTTTAATTTATCTTTTTATTGTCTATGTATTATCGGTTTGTTTATTTTTTAAATTTATTGATCTATGTATTATCCGTTTACTCATTTATTTATTTTTTTTATTTAGTATTTTATCTATTTATTCATTGGTAAACTTATTTGTTTATTTATTCATTCATCTGTGTATTCATTTATTACACGCACAAGTGAAAGCTTACGCGTGTATCGACACATTCATTGATTGACTGATTTACTCGTTCATTCATTAACTCATTCATTTTATCAACAATTTCTTCATTCATTGTGAATTCAGTTGCACTCTATATCAAGTACACATCCAGCCGATTGTTAGAAACGAAAGCAAAGCGAAGAAACAAAGAGCCACGAATCACGATAGTTCCACTTGGATGCACCAGGCGCCCATCATTACGACTGGCGACAGATCGCACTGGCACTGACCATGCTGGGCAGGGGCCGTAATGCTCGCAACACCCGACACCATGAGAAGCCGGTGACCTCCCCTGCTGCCTCGTGCCTTCTTTATCGGCGGCCCTCTCGTAACTTCGCGGCACGGGACGAGAGTGGCGACCACAGGACGTGGGCAGACGGGAAAATCATTGCCCTGTCCTCTCCGGTCAGAGCGTACAGTGTAAAAAGCCCCGGACAGCCAGACAGACAGGCAGACAGACAGACAGGCAACAGACAGGCAGGCAGGCAGGCAGGCAGGCAGGCAGGCAGGCAGGCAGGCAGATATACAGACAGGCATGGAGACAGATAGACAAACAAACAGACAGAGAGGCAAACAGGCAGGCAGAAACAGACAGACAATCAAAGAGACAAACAGACAGACCCACAGACAGACCCATAGGCAGACCCACAGGCAGACAGATACAAAAGCTAAAGGCGGGGGACGGGGGGGGGGGGGGGGGGGTGGGGGCGGGGGAGCAAGAGAACAGAGAAAGACAGAGACAGACAGGAACGGGAGATCACAGACTAATACAGAGACTGACACAGACAGACAGACAGACAGAGGACAAAGAGAAAGACACAGACAGCCATGCAGCGGAAACACTGACACACAGAGACTCGAACACTGAACCCCAACACACTGCACCACAGCTGCCCACTTCCTTGCTCCCGATGGGCAGTGTTTCGTGCTCCCCACTCACCACCACCCACCCCCTACCTCCCCCCTCCCACCCCCTTGTCCTCCTCGCCTCAGGCGACAAGTGTGAAGCAGGGATGAGCAGTCCCGTCATGGGAGCAGCACGACTAACGGTGCCGTGTCTGGCATCAAAGAGGGTGGAGCAGGATGAGCAGTCTCCGTCATGGGAGCAGCACGACTAACGGTGCCGTGTCTGGCATCAAAGGGGGTTTGGAGCAGGGAATGAGCAGTCTCCGTCATCGGAGCAGCACGCGACTAACGGTGCCGTGTCTGGCATCAAAGAGGGTTGGAGCAGGGATGGCAGTCTCCGTCATCGGAGCAGCACGACTACGGTGCCGTGTCTGGCATCAAAGAGGGTGGAGCAGGGATGAGCAGTCTCCGTCATCGGAGCAGCACGACTAACGGTGCGTGTCTGGCATCAAAGAGGGTGGAGCGGGGATGAGCAGTCTCCGTCATGGGAGCAGCACGACTAACGGTGCCGTGTCTGGCATCAAAGAGGGTGGAGCAGGGATGAGCAGTCTCCGTCATGGGAGCAGCACGACTAACGGTGCCGTGTCTGGCATCAAAGAGGGTGGAGCAGGGATGAGCAGTCTCCGTCATGGAGCAGCACGACTAACGGTGCCGTGTCTGGCATCAAAGAGGGTGGAGCAGGGATGAGCAGTCTCCGTCATGGGAGCAGCACGACTAACGGTGCCGTGTCTGGCATCAAAGAGGGTGGAGCAGGGATGAGCAGTCTCCGTCATGGGAGCAGCAGACTAACGGTGCCGTGTCTGGCATCAAAGAGGGTGGAGCAGGGATGAGCAGTCTCCGTCATGGGAGCAGCACGACTAACGGTGCCGTGTCTGGCATCAAAGAGGGTGGAGCAGGGATGAGCAGTCTCCGTCATGGGAGCAGCACGACTAACGGTGCCGTGTCTGGCATCAAAGAGGGTGGAGCAGGGATGAGCAGTCTCCGTCATGGGAGCAGCACGACTAACGGTGCCGTGTCTGGCATCAAAGAGGGTGGAGCAGGGATGAGGCAGTCTCCGTCATGGGAGCAGCACGACTAACGGTGCCGTGTCTGGCATCAAAGAGGGTGGAGCAGGGATGAGCAGTCTCCGTCATGGGAGCAGCACGACTAACGGTGCCGTGTCTGGCATCAAAGAGGGTGGAGCAGGATGAGCAGTCTCCGTCATGGGAGCAGCACGACTAACGGTGCCGTGTCTGGCATCAAAGAGGGTGGAGCGGGATGAGCAGTCTCCGTCATGGGAGCAGCACGACTAACGGTGCCGTGTCTGGCATCAAAGAGGGTGGAGCAGGGATGAGCAGTCTCCGTCATGGGAGCGCACGACTAACGGTGCCGTGTCTGGCATCAAGAGGGTGGAGCAGGGGGAATGGGATGGGATGGGTGGTGGGGTTGGGGGGGGGGGGGGATGTCCGGTCCTGGTCTGACCTCGGCTGGTTTAACTTCAAATGCGCTTACAGACTGAACAATTGATTTATTGATTGTTTGTATACAATTATTTGTTTGTTTCGTAGACTACAGACTTGATGGACAGACTTGAAAGTAATGAGCCAACCAATGATGGCACAGAGCTGACTCAGCAGATAGAATGTAAGGAATGAGTCAACCAACGATGACTCAGAGCTGACTCAGCAGATGAGTGTAAGGAATGAGTCAACGACGATGACTCAGAGCTGACTCAGCAGATCAGAATGTAAGGAATGAGTAACGACGATGACTCAGAAATGACTCAGAAGATCAGATGTAAGGAATGAGTCAACGACAATGATCAGAGCTGACTCAGCAGATCAGAATGTAAGGAATGAGTCAACCGACAATGACTCAGAGCTGACTCAGCAGATCAGAATGTAAGGAATGAGTCAACCAACGATGACTTTTGTGAAAAAAAAGTAAACTGCACAAAATGGACAGAAAGCATAACCAATCTTTATATTTGAACATCTAAAAACGGGCGAACAGTCTGAGTAGTCAGCTGTTCTGTATGTTAACCCATGTATTGTCAGTCACATTAGCACTGAAAGAGATGAGGGAAAGTGAAAGAAAAGAAAAACAGAAAAACAGAAAGAAAGGGGAAAAAACCGTGAATGAGGACAAGGTGAAGCCAGTCTGATAATGAGTCCTCTCCGCATGGAAATGCCAGCCTGTCACGCTGAACGGAATGGCACTGGCTGAATCCCGTGCACTCCATTACCCCCAGTGTAGGCTTCTACAGGTAAAAAAAAAGCGTGTGTTGTCTGACTGTCTTTATGTCTGTTTCTTTCTGTGTGTTGTGTGTCTCTTTCCCTCGTTTCACTGTTTGTTCTTCCTGTCTCTTTAAGCCTGTATTCTTTTACTACTCTTTCTCATACCCCTACGCTTTCCCCCGTTCTCGCTTTCTTTCCGCCTTTCTCTCTTTCCTTTCCCCCTTTCTCTCTTCCTTTCCCTCTTTCTCTCTTTTCTTCCTCCCCTTCTCTCTTCCTTTTCCCCCTTTCTATCTTTCCTTTCCCCTTCTCTCTCTTTCCTCACCCTCTTTCTCGCTTTCCTTTCCCCCTAACTCTCTTCCCTTTCCCTCTTTCTCTCTTTCCTTTCCCCCTTTCTCTCTTCCCTTTCCTCCCTTTCTTTCTTTCCTTTCCGCTTTTCTCTCTTTCCTTCCCCCATTCTCTCTTCCCTTTCCCTCTTTCTCTCTTCCTTTCCCTCTTTCTCTCTTCCCTTTCCCCTTTTTCTCTTTCCTTTCCCCTTCCTCTGTTCCTTTCCCCTTCCTCTGTTCCCTTTCCCCCTTTCTCTCTTTCCTCTCCCCCATTCTCTCTTCCTTTCCCTCTTTCTCTCTTCCCTTTCCCTTTTCTGTCTTTCTCTCTTTCGTTTCCCTCTTTTCTCTCTTTCTCTCTTTCATTTCCCCTTTCTCTGTTCCTTTTCCCCCTGTCTCTCTTTTCTTTCCCCCTTTCTCTCTCTTTTCCCCTTTCTTGCTTTCCTTTCCCCATTTCTCTTTTTTGCAGTCAGTCGGTCCGTCAGTCAGTCTATCTGTGCTTGTCTGTCCATGTCTGTCTGCTGTCTTCTTGTTGTTGTTGTTTGTTGTTGTTGTTGTTGTTGTTCTTCTTCTTCTTCTTCTTCTTCTTCTTCTTCTTCTTCTCTTCTTCTTCTTCTTCTTCTTCTTCTTCTTCTTCTTCTTCTTCTTCTTCTTTCTGTCTGTCTGTCGTCTGTCCGTCTGCGTATCTGTGTGTATGTGTCGGTCAGTCAGTCAATCAGTCTGTCTGCTGTTGTGTTTTTCTCTATTGTCTGTCTGTCTGTCTGTCTGTCTGTCTGTCTATCTCTCTCCTCTCTCTCTTCTCTCTTCTCTCTTCTCTCTCTCTCTCTCTCTCTCTCATCTTCTCTCTCTCTCTCTCTCCAGTCCCAGACCTGGCGATTCTAATTCTCCGTCTAACGATATAACAGACAAGACATATGGTCCAAATTGAGATAGTTCAGTCTGTCACGCCATGTAGCTTCTCGCGGGTTCAAGTCAAGTTCCCGGGGGGAGAGGAGGATGGTTTAGCCGACTTCGGGGGATTATCTCTG
>JAFLJL010000666.1:175889-189598 GCA_018398815.1 Conus ventricosus | reverse complement strand
CTGGTTGTCATCCCTGTGAGAGAGATTTTCACCTGTGGGATGGATGCTGTCACACTGGTTGTCATCCCTGTGAGAGAGATTTTCACCTGTGGGATGGATGCTGTCACACTGGTTGTTGCTGATGATGTTGTTGTTGCAGAACCACCTGATGTGTCATCCGCGTCACCTCAGCTCCATCGGGGTGAACACCCTTCATCAACGACACCTTCTCCAAATGAGGCAAGTCACTCCTCATACAACTCAAACTGTCACCTTTCTCTTGCCGCTGGATGAAGTAACTTGCTCTCACTCAAACTGTCGCATTTCTCTTGCCGCTGGATGAAGTAACTCGCTCCTCACTCAAACTGTCACATTTTGTCTTGACTCTGGATGAGGTAACTCGCTCCTCACTCAAACTGTCACATTTGTCTTGACTCTGGATGAGGTAACTCGCTCCTCACTCAAACTGTCACATTTTTGACAGATGACACTGTTTGTTTTTGATGTTTTTGACTGATCATGATGCCTGCTTTTGATGTTTTTGACTGATCATAATGCCTGCTTTTGATGTTTTTGACTGATCATAATGCCTGCTTTTGATGTTTTTGACTAATCATAATGCCTGCTTTTGATGTTTTGACTGATCATAATGCCTGCTTTTGATGATTTTGACTGATCATAATGCCTCTGCTTTTGATGTTTTTGACTGATCATAATGCCTGCTTTTGATGTTTTTGATGGATTATAAAGCCTGCTTTTGATGGATTACAGTACCTGCTTTTGATGGTTTGACGGTTTATAATACTGCTTTTGATGGATTATAGTACCTGCTTTTGATGCTTTTCACAGATTATAGTACCTGCTTCTGATGCTTTTAACAGATTATAATGCCTGCCTTTGATGTTTTGATGGATTGTAATACCTGCTTCTGATGCTTTTGACAGACTATAATGCCTGCTTTTGATGTATTTGACAGATTATAATACCTGCTTTTGATGTTTTGACAGATTATACTGCCAGTTTTTTCATGCTTTTGACTGATCATAAGGTCTGCTTTGGGTAATTTTAAAGGTCTACTTTAGAGGTTTTCGATAATTGGTCAGCTTATGCAGAAATATGAAATGTTTGATAAATTGGTAAAATAAACATCCGATTCGCTCCCGATCACAACGAAATCGATCCGCGAAAGTGGGTATTTTCACCTGTAATCAGAAAACGGGAGGTAATCAACTAAATCTGGCATGGCTTAACTACTCTTGGATGTGACGTCACATGATGGACTGGCCGTCGGCCGCGACCTACACAACAAGCCAACGGCGACAGAAAGCGATTCTGATGGTTCTTGCACATCCCGATCGGTATTTAATTTATCATGTAAAAGCAGTGACTATGATTGCGACAGCCAATGTAACTATGGGGATGTTTCTGCAAGGCCTTTACCTTATCAGTTTGAACGCTAAGTTCTTTTTACCAAGTCAGTTCCAGCTGGACCACGGAAACGAGCTATTCAGTTCCAGCTGGACGCCCGAACACATCATTCCGAAGGCGTACGGACTTTACCGAAGTCTCGAGGGAGGCTACCGACTGACTTCTTGATGCGATCACGCGTGGACGGCGAGCGGAGATTCTCCTTCCTCAAGCCTTAACGTGTTCATTCAATTTAACAAGTGTGATCTGTCCATAGATATGAACAGAATAAACGTGCGACTATCGTACTCATCTGTACGAGCTTACCACTCCGCCTTCAAAGTATACGCGCACAATGCAGACGAAGTTTTTGATCCACTCGAACGGGCTCGGCAATTGTCGGAACAGCTCGTTTCCGTGGTCCAGCTGGAACTGACGTGGTAAAAATAACTTAGTGACCCGGCATGGTTGCACCAACCGAATCCACTTCTTTCGAGTATCTGGATCAGATGGAAATGTGTGCAAAGAATATCCGTCTCCTGCTGAGCTGCTGCACACGCCTTCAGCACAATATCTGCCACCCCCTCGTGACTTTTTTGGCTGTGAGGGATCGCAACTCGTGTTGATTTCACTTGGCTTTGGCTTGTTGTGTAGGTCGCGGCTGACGGCCAGTCCATCAAGTGACGTCACGGTTTTTGGTCTACCGCGCGGGGTTTGAACAGGTGTGCAAAACTCGTTTTTTATCTATCAGGGTTCGTAGGGTCCTTACCGGTCCTTACAGATCCTTACATTTTGATCAAGGTCCTTACAAGTCCTTACGACAGCCCCAAAAATCGTTGATGACGAAATGCTGGTCGGAAAATCTTCGAAGCAAGCGGTACTTACTCTGAAATCTGCTCGCCAGTGGGTTCCGACAAACAGCCCTCGCCTAGCAGACGACTTTCAGCTTGGAAGTATTGATTTTTCTCAAGGTCTCGTCCTAGTTTTTCATAGTCTCGTTTCGCGTGAAGACGCGATACTTACATCCGCCATTTTGCAGTCCTTGCTCAAGGCAATCAAGATGCGGGAAAATGTGCGTTTCAAGACCGTTGGGTCAAAGAAAAGCAGTACAAGGATGGTTGCTGAAGGATCCCAAAAACAAACATTTATGCTCAATGTTCTGTTTGCGAAAGATCGCTGCATTTGGCGTCGATGGGTGAAAGCGTGCTCAAAAAACACATGCTGACTGATGGCCACAAAAAGCGCATGGCTCGGTATCTTGAAGACACGCGTGTTCGTGTACCGGACTTTTTCAGCGGACTGGTACGGAGAGTGGCACGAGTTCAACTGCATGTTCCAGTCCCAGCCAGACCATTGTGGGAATTGCGTCTTCATCAGCTTCTGGTTCGTCAGCAACCTCAGTTGATTCAAGTCCTGCAACCTCAAGTTCTGTGCCATCTACTTCCAGCAGCATTACAAGTAAGTTTGCAATTTTAGAAAAAAAGTTTCACATCATAAATGCGAGCGCACACACCACACACACACACAACACACACACACACACACACACACACGTACGTGCGCGGGAAGAATCACACATACACAATCACACACACACAATCACACACACTCTTTGTGACACATGCACGAAAGTGTACAGGTCTTATTCAGTCATTCTTAAAAGTGAAATGCTGCTTATTTTTAATGGTCCCCTTGTTTCATGTGTAGTTACACGCTGACATCTGGGCAACATGGGCAGGCATTGTTAAATTCTGTCGCTGATGTCTATATGTTTTTTTTTAATTACATTTGTTCTAAAGGCAATTTTATCTGGGCTACATGGGCAGCATTGTTAAATTCTGTCGCTGATGTCTGTAGTAATAAAACTTTTTTTTTTTAATTGCATGTGTTTTTAGAGGCAATTTTTATCTAAAACAGGCTTCAATTCAAATTGCTCAATGAAATGTTTGAAGAATAGATCATGTCATTGTCAGTAATTGTTGAAAAAATATGATTTTGAGATGTGTGAGGCTAAGCTTAGGTTAAACTTTTTTTTTAATTTTTAGTTTGAAATATCAACATGTGCTACACTATGCATGGATATGCGCACGTGTTTGTATGTGTATGCACGTCTTTGTATGTGTGCATGTGTATGTTTGTGACTGACGCATGTGTTTGACTGTGCATTTGTGTGATGCGCTTTCAGTGTGAGATGGCTGGGTAGTCTTAAATGTCTCCATATTTTTTCTAACAGTTTCTGCATCAGCAATGACAGACTGAAATGCAGAAGTGTTGTGGACCTTGAAGATGGTGGCTTCTCACTACAGTTGTAGTTCTTCAGAGAAAATGGGAGATCTCTTCCGGCTTATGTTTCCGACAGCCAGATCGCTTCCCAGTTTAGATGTGCTGAAACCAAAAGTAGATATCTCATTACCTTTGCCTTGCCCCACATTTCTCAGAATTGATGCTGGAGAAAGTGAAGTCATCAAATGAGTATGTTCTACTCTTTGATGAATCCCTAAACCACAAGACCCAGACAAAGCAGATGGATTTTCATATTCGTTGCTGGCATGGTGATGTTGTCAAAACTCGTTTTTTGACTTCAGAATTTCTTGGTCACTCCACAGCTGTTGATCTGCAAGAAAAATTCAATACAGTGATTAATGATTTTGATCTGAAGCCAGCAAATTTACTACAAATTTCCATGGATGGGCCTGCAGTGAATCTGAAGTTGCTTGAACACATGAATGCTGATTTGGTCACCAATCACAATGTTGAATTGCTTCGTGTCGGCAGTTGTGGACTACATGCTGTCCACAATGCTTTCCGCAGAGGGTGTGAAGCATCCCAATGGGACATTGAATCCTTCCTTTCAGCAGCATACACTTTGTTCAAGGACAGCCCAGCAAGAAGAGAGGATATTTTGTGGCTGTCACTGGCTCCACGTCTTTGCGGCCAATTCTGTTCTCATCGTTGGCTGGAAAATAAATCAGTCGCCACAAAAGCTATCCAGATGATCCCAGACCTCCGAAAATTTGTTAAAGCTGCTTTGGAGAAGAAAATTAACCTGCCCCAAAACAAAAGTTTTGAGATCGTGAGGTTAGGTGTCATGTCCACTCCCTTGTTGGCATGCCGTTTGGCATTCTTTTGTTCTGTGGCCAGTTCCCTTGAACCCTTCCTGACCAAGTACCAGCAGATAAACCCCTCCTTCCCTTCATGAATAATGACCTGCAGGAAATCTTGAAGGCCCTCATGAAAAGGTTCATCAAAGGTGGGATTATTGAAGGGTGTACTGCTCAGAAGCTGGCCGAAGTTGAGGTGGGAGACGGTTCCAACCATGTTCACCTGGACAAAGTGGATATTGGTTTCCAGGCTGACAGATTGTTAGGTCAGGTGAAGAGAAATTCAACATTGACAGAAGGACTGATTGTGGCATTCAGGAGTGAATGCAAAACATTTTTGAAAGGCATAGTAGAAAAAACTCTTGGACAAGTGTCCTTTGAAGTACACGTTAGTCAGGACCTTGAGCTGCCTCAGTCCAAAGATGATGGCTGAAAAGGAGAAGTGCAGGAGCAGGATGAAGCGGGTGCTGCAGAGCTGTAGGGCAGCCAAAAGGGTTGACGATGAAATGTGTGACAAGGTACTCCAAGAATATGATGTGTTCCTTGACAGTGCTGCTGCAAAATATGGGGCAGACAAATTTGACCCAATGTGCCAGAGGTTAGATACCTGGTTCTACAGGGCCATTGGGGACAAACCAGAATTTCAGAACTTGTGGTCTGTCGTGAGACGTTTGTTATTGCTCTCTCATGGACAAGCAGCTGTGGAGAGAGGGTTTTCATACAACAAGGAAGCTGTTGCTGACAATCTTAGCAGGATTGCTTTGAAGGCACGTAGGGTTGTGCTAGATCATATCCACAATGCGGGAGGTGTGGAGGAAATTGTCATTGACAAAAAACTCCTTGTCTCAGCATCAGGAGCCTGGGGAAGATATGATAGGTACCTTGCTGAACAGAGGCAAGAGAAGGAGGCAGCTGTGGGAAAGAGAAGAGAAAGAGCTTAGAGAAGAGCTGGTCAACCTGAGGAAGAAACATAAATGCACCAGTGATGAGGCACGTCATCTGCTTGAAGAGCTGACCGTCTAAGCTTCAGGCTCAGGAGCAGAGAAGTTTCAGTCTGGTTGAACGGTCCAACACTCTGCATTTGTTAGCTAAGGACAGAAAAAATGAAACGGAGAAAGTTCAACAGGACATCAAAGAGTTGAAACAGAATTGAAAAAATGCTGATTCAGGCCTGTGTGTGTGTGTGTGTGTGTGTTTGTGTGTGTGTTTGTGTGGTGTGTGTGGGTGCCTTTTTTTTGTCTCCAACATCTAGATACGGCAGGGTTCATAGCGTTTGGGAAAGTTTGGGAAGGTTTGGGGAAAAAAGATATTATTTTCCAGGCCCTGGAAAGTCTTTGAAAAATAAGAAAACATGAATATGGTTTGTGAAAGTTTGTGAATTTGGATTTATGTCACCAATATAAGAAATCCGCTCAGAAAAAAAAAACGGGCACCATGAAATTGTAACATATAAGAGGAAATACCTATAAAATAAAATAAATGCGATCGGATGAACCGCAGCGAATTGAGCAGAAAACGAACTTTCGATTTCTAGCTTAACGCGAGTTACTTCCCTTGGAATATCCAGGTCTCTCAGAAAAATCAAAATGCCGGGCCAATGCGTTTTCAGCGTGTTTTGGCTAAAAAAATCTGTGTTATAAACGATGGCTGCGGAAAAATGCTGGCAACAAGCGGTCTGCGTACTGTGCAGCATACAGGAAAAAAAACATCGATATAGGATCGATGGGTAAAGGGAGCCCTCATCAGCCATAATGGCGGTAAGTTAATACAAAGTTACTGGTCCTGATGGCATTCCTGCAAGCTCTTAAAATTATGTGCCAGTGAATTGACTGAGGTATACCAACTAATTTTCCAAGCTTCACTGGAGCAGGGAGAATACCTGATGAGTGGCGAGATGCTAGTATTGTCCCTTTATTCAATAAGGGTGACAAAACAAAAGCTGAGAACTATAGACCTGTATCTCTTACATCCATATCAGCAAATTACTTAACACATAATAAGTAGTAGCATAATGGACCATCTTGACAAATATGACTTCTTAAAATAACGCCCAGCATGGTGTTAGACAGCGACGGAGTTGTGAGTCTCAGCTTATAACAACTCTCAATGATTTTAATAATGTCTTAACAACAGACAGCAAATAGATGCAATTTTATTAGACTTTCTAAAGCCTTTGATAAGGTTGACCATGAGGGCCTGCTGCTTAAATTAGAACACATCGGCATTGGCGGTTCTTTGCTAAAATGGTCTAGATCATTCCTTGTTGGGAGAACGCAGAAAGTTGTTGTGGAAGGGTCGTCATCCCATTGTAAACCAGTCTTGTCAGTGTACCACAGGGAACTGTTCTGGGCCCTTGTTTTTTTATAAATGACATAAGTAGAAATCTCTCTCCTGGAACAAACTATAAGGTTTTTTGCAGATGACAGCTTAGTATATAGAACGACCAGAAGCAAGAATGATACACGCATTTACAAGAAGATTTAAATGCTTTACAAGAGGGGGAAAAAAAATTGGAATTTCATCCCCAGAAGTGCCAAGTGTTGCTTTATATATAATAAACGCTCACCAACTAGATCAGAATATTCTATTCACAATACTATTCTTAAAGAAACCAATGCTGCAAAATATTTAGGCTTGATATAGATGGTCATCTCAAATGGAAAGAACATTACAATTTAGTATGTAGAAAGCAAACAACATCTTAGCTTTCTTATACAGGAATATTAACGACTGCCCCCAAAAAGTTAAGGACGACTGCTACAAAACACTGGTTAAAGACCATTACTGGAATATGGTTGCTCAGTCTGGAATCCTTACAATCTAGAGGACATCGATAACCACGAAAGATTCAGAAGAGAGCAGCACGGTTCTTAACAGGAACCATGTCAGAGAGAAAGGGAATACTAGGAAGCACATGAGGAAATTAGAATGGAAACTCTTAGAAGAGAGAAGAGCTTTTATCAACTTAATACCTTCTTATTTAAAAATCTTCAAAGCAGAGCTAAACTAATTGATATCCCAATGGAACAACTAGTATTGAATAAAAGTAGCATCAGGAGTGGCGGTCAATCTTATGCCGTACCTGCATCAAATATTGACAGCCATTTACATTCATTTTATCCTAGTTCTGTAGGGGTGTGGAACTCACTGCCAGGTGCCATCAAGATTGCCACAAATGCATTCTCATTTAAAAATCAAAAATGATACGACAGTCTTGAGATCTGCATATTGACTGATTTTTCTATTTTAACTTCCCCAGAAATTTTATGGTTACCTGGCCTGAACCTGGCCATTGCTTTAACTTTTTGAATATTGTGTGCGACCCCTGTTGCCAAATTTTGCTCCAGGGCCAACAGGCTGAGTCCCCACAATTTGTTTTATTTTTATTTTATTTTTAACATGCGCGCTAGTGACCTACTCTTTTTTGAGTGAACCAGTCTTTCAGGAAGAAAAAGAGAAGAAGAAGTGTTCCATCGTGCAGGATCACAGGTCACATTCTCTTGGCCACAGGGAAGAAAATGAGACGAAGTCGGAATATGATTTTTGGTGAACCTTTTTTTTCAGTAGTTAGCCAAGCTATCCAACACTCTCCCACCAGCCGTATTTCAACCTTCTTGTTTTATTACGTTGTTCAGGTTGACGTTTTTGCCCATTGAAAAAAAGAAAGAAAAACGTGTACGTGTGGCTGTGAATGAGTTAGACAAGGGCATTGCTGAAAAAACTGGAGGGAAAATAAAGCCCGAAATTCTGCTACCCATGTTTGAAATATGTGTGTCAATTCTTTTGCATTTAATTTTAAATGAACTTGTGGTCAACTACAACACATTGACTGCCTTTGGAATTGACAGTTGTAATTTTTATGACATCTAGGACAGAATCCAATGATTCTTTTTTCAAACAACGGCAGTGCATTGTGGCTGGAAAAAAGGAATATAATAGTCTACATTTTGTTTGGATCATTGTGAACAGACAGTGATAAGGCCAGAAGATTGGTGTGATAATGAGGGAAATGTTCTATTAAAAGGTAATCTGTCTGTTTGTGTGTGTGTGTGTGTGTGTGTGTGTGTGTTTTGCGCGCTTATTTACGTGTCCCTTTTATCTACTTAATTTCAGTTTTAGGGCCGTTCAAAGGTCTTTGAAAAATCCAGAAAGTGGTTTTGAAAGTTTGGGAAAAGTTTGGGAATTTTGGGATGCTCTTAGGCTATGAACCCTGTACGGGATCTGAAATGTCTGTGACCACTAAAGTTTTTTTTGTGTTTTTTTTTTCTTCTCATTCTCAGTGTCATTTTTTTTTTTAATTATAAAATCTCTTCTGTTGTAAAAGACTGACACTCAAGTTTTAGTATGAGCTGGTTTTAGTTTTAGGTGTGAACAGAGTGGATTGACATTGAAGACAAGAGACTCAAGACATTGTTCTTACTGAAGACTGAGCAAGGAACAGTTTTCGGTGTGATTTGATTCTGCAATACAGCAGCCAAGTTATGTTATTGGTGCATTTCCATGAGGAAGATATACAAGTAAGTTTTGTAATATATATATGCTGCTAATGTTAATGTAAAGGTCCTTACAAATTTAGAAAATGGTCCTTATAGGTCCTTACAAGGTCCTTACTTGGCATAAGCTGAAGTCCCTGGGAACCCTGTCTATTAAATTCTTTCCGGCGACTTTTTTTGAAAAATGAATACCATGCTGTAGTTATATGACATGTAGACCTGTTTTTAACAAATTATCGAAAATCTCTAAAGTAGACCTTTAACTATTAATATTATCAGAAAGTTAATGATGTTGAATTATATGCCTGCATTTTGTGTATTTGATGGATATTTTTGCCATAATGTTTATGTCTTATTTTGTTTGTTTGAGTTTTGGCTCATTACGTTGCCAGTATCATGCTACCTGCATTTTCCTGTTTTTGATGATAACACTTCCCATACCTTTATGTTTTTCACTTGCATTTTCCTGTTTTTGATGATGACACTTCCCATACCTTTATGTTTTTCACCTGCATTTTCCTGTTTTTGATGATGACACTTCCCATACCTTTATGTTTTTCACTTGCATTTTCCTGTTTTGAGTCATGACACTTCCCATACCTTTATGTTTTTCACTTGCATTTTCCTGTTTGTGATGATGACACTTCCCATACATTTATGTTTTTCACTTGCATTTTCCTGTTTGTGATGATGACACTTCCCATACCTTTATGTTTTTCACTTGCATTTTCCTTTTTGTGATGATGACACTTCCCATACCTTTATGTTTTTCACCTGCATTTTTCCTGTTTTGAGGGATGACACTTCCCATACCTTTATGTTTTTCACTTGCATTTTTCCTGTTTTTGATGATAAAACTTCCCATACCTTTATGTTTTTCACCTGCATTTTCCTGTTTTTGAGGATGACGCTTCCCATACCTTTATGTTTTTCACTTGCATTTTCCTGTTTTTGATGATGACACTTCCCATACCTTTATGTTTTTCACTTGCATTTTTCCAGTTTTTGAGTGATGAGGCTTCCCATACCTTTATGTTTTTCACCTGCATTTTCCTGTTTGTGATGATGACACTTCCCATACCTTTATGTTTTTCACTTGCATTTTCCAGTTTTTGAGCGATGACACTTCCCATACCTTTATGTTTTTCGCTTGCAGGACTGCTTGATGTTTTTAAGACAATATTGCCTCTATTTTTATCTCTTGTACTGATAGTAGTGCTGAAAATGTTATGTTTTGTGAAAGTGCTGCTGAATGTCATGTTTTTAACTGATACTTTGGGGTACATCTTCATGGTTTTGATGTATATTTTTGCCTGCATCTTTCATATTTTTATTGGGTTTTTTTTTGGGGGGGTGGGGGTGGGGGGCGAGAGAGGAGCTGATATTTTTGCCTATACTTCTAATTCTGTGTTTGTAACTGATCTTTTGCCTGTATTTTTATCTGACAATTTTTTTTACTACATTTTGATGCTGTTGACTGACCATATTTCCTGTAATAGTGCCTCTTATGTTGTGATATTTTTTACTACATTTTGATGGAGTTGATTGACCATATTTCTGTATAGTGCCTCTATGTTGTGATATTCTGACTACATTTTGATGCTGTTGATTGATTATATTTCCTGTGTAGTGCCTCTTGTGTTGTGATATTTTTTACTACATTTTGACGCTGTTGATAATGATTGACCATATTTCCTGTATAGTGCCTCTTAAGTTGTGATATTTCTGACTACATTTTGACGCTGTTGATTGACCATATTTCCTGTACAGTGCCTCTTATATTGTGATATTTCTGACTACATTTTGATGCTGTTGACTGACCATATTTCCTGTATAGTGCCTCTTATGTTGTGATGTTTCTGACTACATTTTGATGCTGTTGACTGACCATATTTCCTGTATAGTGCCTCTTATGTTGTGATGTTTCGGACTACATTTTGATGCTGTTGACTGACCATATTTCCTGTATAGTGCCTCTTATGTTGTGATGTTTCTGACTACATTTTGATGCTGTTGACTGACCATATTTCCTGTACAGTGCCTCTTATGTTGTGATATTTCTGACTACATTTTGATGCTGTTGACTGACCATATTTCCTGTATAGTGCCTCTTATGTTGTGATGTTTCTGACTACATTTTGATGCTGTTGACTGACCATATTTCCTGTATAGTGCCTCTTATGTTGTGATGTTTCTGACTACATTTTGATGCTGTTGACTGACCATATTTCCTGTATAGTGCCTCTTATGTTGTGATATTTTTTACTACGTTTTGATGGAGTTGATTGACCATATTTTCTGTATAGTGCCTCTTATGTTGTGATATTTCTGACTACATTTTGATGCTGTTGATTGATTATATTTCCTGTATCGTGCCTCTTGTGTTATGAATTTTTTACTACATTTTGACGCTGTTGATTGACCATATTCCTGTATAGTGTCTCTTATGTTGTGATATTTTTTACTACATTTTGACGCTGTTGACTGACCATATTTCCTGTATAGTGCCTCTTATGTTGTGATGTTTCTGACTACATTTTGATGCTGTTGACTGACCATATTTCCTGTATAGTGCCTCTTATGTTGTGATGTTTCTGACTACATTTTGACGTTGTTGACTGACCATATTTCCTGTATAGTGCCTCTTATGTTGTGATGTTTCTGACTACATTTTGATGCTGTTGACTGACCATATTTCCTGTATAGTGCCTCTTATGTTGTGATGTTTCTGACTACATTTTGACGTTGTTGACTGACTATTTTTCCTGTATAGTGCCTCCTATGTTGTGATATTTTTTAGCAACAATTCTGGCTGTGTTTTCCTGTTTTTGAGTGATTGCCTGTCTGTTGGTAACTGTGACTTACAGTATTGACTGTTTTCTGAAGTTTTGGACTGACTGTGTTGCCTGTCTTTTTACACGGCATTGACTGTTTTCTGAACTTTTGAACTGACTGTGTTGCCTGCCTTTTTACACTGTATTGACTGTATTCTGAAGTTTTGAACTGACTGTGTAGCCTGTCTTTTTACACTGTATTGACTGTATTCTGAAGTTTTGAACTGACTTTGTTGCCTGTCTTTTTACACTGTATTGACTGTATTCTGAAGTTTTGAACTGACTGTGTAGCCTGTCTTTTTACACAGTGCTGACTGTATTCTGAAGTTTTGAACTGTGTTGCCTGCCTTTTTACACTGTATTGACTGTATTCTGAAGTTTTGAACTGACTGTGTAGCCTGTCTTTTACACCCGTATTGACTGTATTCTGAAGTTTTGAACTGACAGTGTTGCCTGTCTTTTTGTACAGAACGCTTCGCATGCTGAGGTCGTTTCCGTCGAACGTGTCTGTGACGGTGATGACGGGAAATTACTATGATGAGCAGTTACCCAGCTCCCTCAACAAGGTCAGTGACCGACACAGTCACCAGGCTGCCCAGTTCAGGTCTGCAGTGATGTGTGTTTGTGTGAGTGTGTGTGTCTGTGTGCGTGTATGCATGGCGTAAACTATTCTGTCTATATAATGGAAATCTGTTGTTCGTACAACTGACACAGAGGGAATCCATTTTCAAGATTTTTGTAAAGAAATGAAAAGCTTCAGGCCATGCGTCGCATCTTTGCTTGGCACACGGAATCCAGTTGTCCGAGGCCACAACTGGAAGCACTCGTTTGGCAAGGAGACCCCCTTCAGCCAGTTCTCGTTCGGAACTGGAAGCACTCGTTTGGCAAGGAGACCCCCTTTGGCCAGTTCTCGTTCGGAACTGGAAGCACTCGTTTGGCAAGGAGACCCCCTTCGGCCAGTTCTCATTTCATGTCCCACCTGGAAGAGGAACGACGGACTCTGAAGGGCACCTGCTATCCACTGTGACTCGCTGCTTTCACACAACAGTGTTCAGACATTAGCACCCTGCTATTTGTGCAACATTACAGAGCACCCTGCCATTTCAGCAACATTAGAGAGGACCCCTGCCATTTGAGCAACATTACAGAGCACCCCTGCCATTCCAGCAACATTAGAGAGGACCCCTGCCATTTCAGCAACATTACAGAGCACCCCTGCCATTTCAGCAACATTACAGAGCACCCCTGCCATTTGAGCAACATTAGAGAGGACCCCTGCCATTTCAGCAACATTACAGAGCACCCCTGCCATTTCAGCAACATTAGAGAGCACTCCTGCCATTTCAGCAACATTAGAGAGCACCCCTGCCATTTCAGCAACATTAGAGAGCACACCTGCCATTTCAGCAACATTGGAGAGCACCCCTGCCATTTCAGCAACATTGGAGAGCACCCCTGCCATTTCAGCAACATTAGAGAGGACCCCTGCCATTTCAGCAACATTAGAGAGGACCCCTGCCATTCCAGCAGCATTAGAGAGCACCTCTGCCATTTCAGCAACATTACAGAGCACCCCTGCCATTTCAGCAACATTAGAGAGCACCCCTGCCATTTCAGCAACATTAGAGAGCACCCCTGCCATTTCAGCAACAGTAGAGAGCACCCCTGCCATTCAGCAACATTGGAGAGCACCCCTGCCATTTCAGCAACATTACCACCCCTGCCATTTCAGCAACATTAGAGAGCACCCCTGCCATTTCAGCAACATTAGAGAGGACCCCTGCCATTTCAGCAACATTAGAGGACCCCTGCCATTTCAGCAACATTAGAGAGCAGCCCTGCCATTTCAGCAACATTAGAGAGACCCCTGCCATTTCAGCAACATCAGATAGCAC
>JAFLJL010000666.1:92500-160000 GCA_018398815.1 Conus ventricosus | reverse complement strand
GGGGAGGCCGGTCGGGGCGAAAAAACCCCCAAAGATTCTGATGGGGTTCGAACCCAGACCCCAGCCGGGATCCGTGACGCTACCACTTCGCCCTGGCGGTGGTCGTTTGGGTAGTTTGCTGCACTGCTTTTCCCCCCGTTCTTACGGAACGTTTTTACCTAGTTTTCGGGGTACAATTAGGTCAAAAGTTCTACAAGAACGCTTGTCTAGAAAATGCTGTGTTCCTCTTTTTTCCCCCCAGGCTTACAAAATGGGTTTGACAGGTTACGCAGTTACTGCGTAGCCAGCTTTTTTGGCGGTTTCTAATCCCCAGTGTACTCCGCATTGTTTTTTGGAGATTTATTGAGGGGGTGCGGCTACACCCTACTCCTCTCCATACTGGTAGAGGGATAAGGTCTCCAAAACCCCTACCTTTTTGTTTGCCAAACCCCCCCCCGAAAACGCTACAGTTGCATAAGTCTAATTTTTATTTTGACGTTTTTTATCCCTTTTCAGAAAATGCTGACCCCAAATTTTCGAATTTGGATAGTTGAAAAAAACAAAATTAAAAGTAAATTTAATTTTTTCTGGCATTTTAAAATCAGACTTTGCCCACCTTTTCCCTTTAAAAAAGAAAGTTTATTTTTTAAAGCGATTTTTTTTTCTTTAAAAACAGGGTTTTTAGCTGTCCCCAAAGCCAGCGCCCATTTTTTAAAACGCGTGAGGGGATTTTTTTGGCTTTTTTTTGTTTTTTTAACAAAGCCCCGGCTTTTTAAAAAGGGAAGAAACCCATCAACATTTAAACACTTTTTGAAAAAGGGCCCACATCTTGTTCGCTAATGTCATTTTCAATTTTGAAAATTTTCCCTTAACTAAAAAAACCTTTAAAAGATAGTCGGGGAAAACCAAAGCAGTCGGTTCGCTTTTTCCCTTTCTCCCCCTTTTTAGAAAAGCAATCCCTTCTTTTGGGTTTTCCTGGTATAGAACGGGCTTCGCCTTTCCTTTTTTGACAAATACCTAACAGGCAGTTAAAGAAAAAACTTGGGGCCCTTGAAAAGAAAGAGCCTTTTCTTCGGAAAACCTGTTGCCTTTTGTTAAAATAACACCCAACCCCCCGTAAGCTTAGTTGGGAAGGGGCACGGTAAAAACCAGCCTTCCGCTGGGGCATTTCCTGAAGAATGGTGAAATCTTTTCTTGCCAAAAGGCTTGGGAAAACATTTTTTTTGGGAAATAAATTGTTTCCTTGAAAAAAAAATACCTTTAAAAAACCAATAGTTTTATTTTTAGAAAGATTGTCATGATCACTTCACCTAGTTTTTGGGGCTATGAATGAACAAGCGAGACTAAAAATTTTTCCCCAAGCAAAAAGTTTTTTCGGGAAGGGATGGCACTTTACGGGCCGTTCACTTTAGTCGGGAAAAAAACCCCGCTAAAACCCCGAAGCGTTCATTTAGTCACCCGCTGAAAATTAAATTTTTTTGGGACGAGCGAGAGAAAAGTGCTTTAACGGGGCCCAGGGCCGTGGCTTCCAATTTTTTTTTGGGGGGTTTTTTTCCCGGTTTTAAAAAAAGAAACCAAATTAGCTACGGGAGCTTTAAAAAAACTTTCCGATTTGGGAAATTGGGGGGAGGCCGAAAAAGATCAAAAAAAACCGGGTTTGGGAAAAATTAAAACTAAAAAACAATTTCGAATAGCATGCGAGAAAGTTTTTGGAAGCGGGGGGTTAGTAAAATACCAGTTGGGGGCCCCCCAACCCTGTTATAAAGTTGTTTCCCCTTTGAGTTAAAATTGGCCCCTAAAGGGTGTTAATCGACTTTTTTCAACTAGCCCTGAAGAGAAGCAATTCGCTTTAATAAAGGGTCGTTTTCCAATTAAAAAGACTATAAAAAACAGTTAATTTAAAATTAAATTTTTTTTTTTTAAATTTTAGTTTTTAAAAAGGCCCCGAACCCGGGAAAATCTGTTTAAAGAATTGAAATGAACTATTTGCCAAAACCCAATGAAAGACTAAACATTGATTTTGGGAAAAATTTTTTTTTAGCAATGAATAAACAATATAATAAAAGACCCAAGTGAAACTTTTTTAACGAAGCATCAAAGGGGAAAACCCTTTATGCATTTGATTCAAAAAAAACTAAAATATTGGGGGGTTTTTTTAATTGAAAGGGTTTAAACGGTTGAAGGTTTTGAACGTTTGGGGCTAAGAATAAAAGCCTTTTTTAAAACTTTTTTTAAATTTAAACATTTTTTTTAATTTTTCCGAAATATTGGGGCTTTAAAAATGGCCCCACAAGTAAATTGGGATGGAAAACTTATACGATGGAAAAAATAAAAGCAGTGCCCCAAAAAATTTAACCTATGTTTCGAAGGGGAAAAGGCCCAACCTTAACCCCCCAAATGTTCAAAAAAGCGTGGCCCCAAGTTTTCCCCTTTTAAATCCCGAGTCTTTCAGATGGAGCCACCAGTAAAAGTGCTGTGGCCGTTTGTTTTGATTATAAAACGCCTGATGTTTACAAACAGGGGCGCCCGGGGTTTTCAACAAAACCAGAAAGAAGAAAACAGCTATCACGATTTTAACCTCAAAAAGGGCTGACTACTTTGCTTCCCACAGTTTAACCATGAAAGTGAGGGGGAAAATTTAAAGGGGGGGTTTTGGGGGGGCGGGGCGGAAGGGACAGTCCCGAAAAAAATTGAGAAAAACCAAAGTTTTATCCTATTATTTGGTAATTTTTACATTTCTCCCCCAAAAGAGTTTGAGTTAAAACGGGGCCGTCTTAAACATACATTTTTTTCTGACAACATGTGTTTTTTTTGGGGTGTTTTTTGCGCATTTAAAACCCTGCAAAAATCATGCAAACAGATTTTCTATTATAAAAGCATAAAAACAAGAGTTTGAATTTTAAATTAACATCCCCTTTTCCCGTAAGTATAAACAGTATATCTCATTTTTAAGGGGGGGGAAAAAAACCCCCCCCCCCCATGTAAACGTTTTACCCATGGTCGTAAAGCCGATCTTGAAACCTCTAAGGGTTTCTCCCAACCCCCCCAAAATTTGGGCGAACCATTTAACAAACATGGGACTTTTTCCCGGTTGGCGATAGTAAAAAGGGGCCTTTATTTTAAAATTAAAACAAAAAGCAGACTTAGGGGTTTTACATAAAAACATCTAGCAAAAAAGAGTTTTGTAAAGATTTTTGGGTTAGAATCCCAACATAGAAGGGGCTTCCAGCAGGAAACCTTGTAAAAGTTTTGTAAAACTGTGAAACCAAACCCTTACACAAAAAACCCTGGGTCTAAAGTTAGTTTTAAGAATGTACAAAAAAATGCAGTAAAGTCCATACGTGGTTTATGCTGATTTTTGGGGGGGGGGGGGGGGGGGGGGGCGCTCTTACCACAGTACTTTTGGCCCCACAACAGCAAAACAAAAAAAACCCTTAAAAAAACCCCCCAAACAGATCTGTTCTTATGCGTTTATTGTTTTTGGGTCAGATGGCCCCCCCACCCCAACCAGGGGATTTAAGGGGTTCCCGCAGCTAGTAGTTTTTTAGAGCAGATGACAAAACTTGGGCAATCAGTTACCCAACCCCAAAAAAATCTTCCCAGCCCTTGTTTTAAATTCCTGAAGCCCAAGACTTAAACTCAGCGCTCCCCTGTTGGATTTGGGGGCTTAGATTAACCCTAACAGTAAAGACGTGACGAAAGAGACCCATCACTTTACGGAAATTTTAAAGGGGCCCGCGCACAAAAAATTTGTAATCTTAAACAAAAGGGGTTAAACCCCCAAAAAATTGGAAACTGCCTTTTTTTCTTTAAAACCCTACGAGGTTTTACGTTCTCTTTTTAAATCATGAAAGCAGTGACTTCTGAAATAAGAGGGTTTACCGGAAATTGCCCCCGTTTTCCAAAAAAAGTACAGGGACTTTACTTTTGACCCTTTTATGACCACCCCAAAGAATCTGATGGGGTTTTGGATAAACTAGCGGGATCGCAACATGATTTTCCAATAAAAAAAACAATATTTTGATCCATCTTTAAAGTGGGGAAAAGGTTTTTAACCTTTGAATCCCATAAACCCTCGGGGGTTTGGTTTGTGAACTCCCCTTCCCCCAAAAGGGCTTTTCTTTCTAGTTTAAAAGGTAAAGACATAACTAAAGTTTGGACTATGAATACGCACAAAAAGGCCTGGAAAAAATTTCCTGGGAAACTTTGGGCTTTTATCCAAACAAATTTTTTTAAAAGGCTGCCGTGTTTTTAATTACGGGCGTTTTTCCCAAAATTTAAAGTTTCTACATGCATAAAAAAATATGCTTGACTCATCACATTACTTTCTCACCCCGGGGCCCTTTTCCCTTGGGATCCCTTTTTTAAAAGTCTAAAAACACCCCGTTTGATTTTAAAAATCTGACTTACCAACATTTCAGATGATTGAAGACGGTCAAGGGGATTTTGCATGGCCTCCCCATCCTTACTGCAAAGCTAAAAACCAAATATTTGAGGGCTATGACCCCCCAAAAACCCTCCAACTATTTAATGTACTTAGACCTAACCCTTTTTATTGGGGGGCCATGAGCCAGCCGTTCCAAAACGTAACCCCCAAGATGTACACAAAGGGGAAGGTCAAATAAAATTCAAGGAGCATTAAATGGTTTAACAGGTTTTACCAATCAAACCAATGGTTTTAATTTTAGAAGTAGACTTTGGGAAAAATCCCATGAACTGCATTACCTCCACAACGATTAAACCTTGGAAAAAAGAAATTAAAAATGGGGGTCCTAACGAACCTCCCAAAACTGAAACCCAAAACTTTCCCCAAAAAACTAAATATTGTGCCCTTACCCGATGTTTCATTTTTTCTTTAAAACACCCGGGCTGAAACTGACTGCTGTTCATAGAATAATTACTTTTTTATCAAGCGGGGCCCTTTTTTGACCCTACCAAATTTAAAAAGAAAATGATCTAAGACCCAAGCCCCTGATGCTTCAGAAAAGACTTCTTTAAATGATGAACAACCGGGTGTTTTTTGGGAAAATAATGGGGAAAACCACACAAAAGAAAAAAAGGGAAAATTTGTTACAAAAAAACCCCGCATTAAAATTTGCCTCTAAACCTAAAATATCAAGACTTTTTAAAAATTTAAAAAGACAGCCTGGGTTTGGGATTATGATGAAGAAAAAGGGGTGTTAAGTTTTGGGCAAGCCAGTGTTTACGGGTTTTACTGTATTAGAGATGGCAAAATTTTGATGTTAGAAATTTTTTTTACGACCTACTTTAAACCCTTTTTTCCCCGAAGGAAAAAGTCCCTTTAAAACCCGACACTGACTCTTTTATTCTAACGTCCCCACAGAAGACTTCTATAAGGAATTTTTTAAAAACAAAAAGGGGACCCAAAGGAACTGATGGGGGGTATGATACAGTGACCATCCCAAAAACAGTCCTTTCACTCAACTGTAAACAAGAAAGTGATTTAAAAAATGAAGGGTGAAATTAATTGGGGCGGTTATCAAAGATTTTGTTGGTTTTTCCCGGGCAAAAAATGTAAAAGCGTTGCCGGGCCAGACCCTTTTGAAAGGGAAAAAAGGGTAAGGGGTAAGTAAAGGGAAATTGTCAAAAAAAATATAACTCACGATAACTACAAGCAAGGGCCCTTTTAAAAAAAAAGTATTTTTTTCACACAAATGGGTTTTTCTGCGCTCTACTCTTCATCAAGTAAAAAACAACTTTCTGTTAACAAAAAAAAAAAAACGCTTTGTCTTAACAATAACAAGAGAACTTTTCTCAAATCCCGAGTTTTTTAATATGCTTTAGGGGATTGGGGAACTTTAAAAATTAACTTAACTGACTTGACTTGTACTTAACTTAAGGGAAACCCAACTTTTTCTTTAAATTAAGAAACCCAACAAAGGGAACCCTTTCTTAAGAAACCCAACTGTACTTTTTTAAAACCAACTAATACTTAAAAAAAAAAACTTTTTTTTTTTGTACTTTACTTGTAATTTTTCTTGCCTTAATTAAAAATACTTTTTATAAAAAAACTTAAACTTGTACTTATCTAGTTCTTAACCCTTTTATTTTTTCTTTTGTTCTTAAAAAAATTTCCCTAAAAATGGGGGCTACAGCAGGGGGTTTTGGGGGACTTTTTTTTTTCAGAAGCTGGGTTTTTCTTTTTTACTGGGTTTGTGGGGGTTTTTAAAATTTTCTGCTGGTATGGCGTTAGAAAATTTGTTTCTAAAACTCCCCCCCCACCACCCAAAAACAGCAAATACATAATAATACTCTTATCGTTTTTTTTTGATTGTGTTGTTTTTTTAAATGGGATGTTGGTGCTGGTTTGGGGATGTTGTAATTTCATCTAACAAAATTTTTGGGGGTTTTTCTGATTGTTTTTTTTTTTTTTTCAGTTTTGTTTCCCTTCAGTTTTTTTCGCCCGGCCTCAACACATCAGGATTTTTAGGCTTAGTTTAAAATTTTTCCACCCTTTTGGCACCCTTCCCCTTGTGGGAAAAATTCTGCTTTCCCGGCCCGGAGGGTCCGGGAGGCCCGGCCCGGGGTCCCTTTTTCCCCCTGATCCTTTATTTTTTTTTTTTCGATTAAATTTTTAAAATTTATCAAAAAATTTAAAATGATTAAAAGTAAAATTTCCCAAAGATTAAAGGGGATAAATAGTCCCCAAAACTGTAAAAAAAATGTCACATGCAAGAGTTTCTAGGGAATTGTTTAAAAACCCCGGTTTTTGGTTGTGATAATTTGTATTTTTTTCTTCTTCTGGGAAACAAAATGGGGCCTTTTTACTTTACTAACTTAGCATATAAACTAATCATTTTTTTTTCTGACCCACGGGTTAAACCCCCTTTTTTACCCCCAACGGTTTCTTCGTAACCCAAGGGTAGTACTTTTCAAATCTGAAGTAGGGCAGTTGTTGAATCTGGGTTTAATACTTAAATTTAGTGCCCCACATACTGTTTAGGTTTTTTTTCCCCACTCAGCCAGGAGAGTATAATCTTTCTTTATGGGAGTTGTCTGCCCAGTAGCCAAAAGAGCATTCTGCTTGCTCCCCACAAAATTTAATAGTTTGGGCACCAAAACCCTTTTAAAAAAAATAAAAAATAATACAATACTTTCAAAACCATGAGTTTTAAAGTTTTGGGTTTAAATTTTGCAGGCCCATCGTTTTGGGGTTAAGTTTATTCAAAAAACCCTTTTCCCAAAAAAATTTGGGGAAAAAAACCCCCCCAAGGAAAGATAAAGATTGGGCAAAAATAGTTGCAAAACCCTTTTTTAGCTTAACAACAAAAAAAGGGATTTTTATTAAAAAGCTTTTAGGGGCAGGGTTTTGTATTATGGGTTATTTTTATTTATTTGAAATAAAAAAAATGAGTAAAAAAAAATTATCAAGATATTTTTCCCCCTCTGGGTGGGGGTTAGGGGGCTTAGTATTTGGCTATAGCATGCTAGCAAAAAAAAATTTTTTAAAATGATGCCGGGGGTGACCCCAGGGGGTTTGACATTTAGGGCGTTGTTAAGGTTTTAGTTGTAATTACTGCAGGGATTGCGTCCCAAAAACTTTCTTATTACCCGGGAATACCCGAAAATATTATAAAATAGGGGAAAAATTAATTTAAAGAAAATATTGTTTAAAAAAAAAGATGTTGGGTTAGTTTGATGGGGGAGGGGCTATTGTTAATTTCTTTAGCTTTCTCTGGAACCCCAAATTTTATTTTAGAAAATTGAGGTCCGATGAAGAGAGAGAACGGGATACAAGGAATGGAAAAATTAGCTAAGGGAAGGGGAGCTTATGAAAAAAGACGAAATTTCTCACTTAAGTTTTAAATTTAAAAAAAGTTAAAAAGAAAAGGGCCCCTTTCGAGCCCCATTTCCGCGTTGATGGCCCCAATGAATTAGGAAATTAAATTGGACCCCGGAAAAAAAGTTTCTAACATCGCCACCGCCAGAACTGTTTTGGGTTTATGAACCATCTGAGGGAAAAGAAAACTGCCGAGATGGGTTTTTATTGCGGGGGTTTGGGATGACCCAGTCCCATCTTGTTTCTCATTTCTTTTTGGGAAAAAAAAAATGATTTAAAAAATGGACAATACGAAGAAAAAAAATATTTAATTTCCCAAAGGAAAATTGGAAGGAAAGAATGCTATTTAAAAAAATGAGAAAGCGCTTTGAGGGGTTGAATCGATGCGAAAGACTGGCTTTCAAAACCGGCCAAACCCCAAAAATAGGCCCGCCCCAAAAAAAATAATAAGACCCTAGATTTGTTAACCAGTTCCCAAATGACACCCAAACCCGAAAGGCTTTGTTTTAAACTTCCACCCCCCCAAATTAAAAAAAAATTTTAAATATGCTCTGGGGCGTTTTTTTCATGGCTTCAAAATACAAAAACGCTAACCTTTAAAAACAGGGTAAAACTCAACTTTGGGGTTGGGGGCTTTACAAAAAATTTACCCTGCTAGGTTTCCTTTTAAAAATTTCCCAGGGTGATCCAGGTTTTATTATGGAAAAGAGTTTAAAAGGGCTGTAAAACCCCCTGTTTTTAAAACATCCCTGTTTACAGTTAGGAAAGGGTCCCCGGCAACCTTTGATCACAAGCCGTAGAGAAAAATTTTTAAAAAAACTACTGAAAAGGCCCGTTTACCCCATCAAAACACAGAGAAATTAAGGGGCAGAACGGGGTTTAAAACCGGGAAAGGGGGGGGGTTTGAAGGGGGAAAAATTGGCCGGGAGGGGCTTACCCCCCATGAAAAATGAAAAATTTTAAAACAACAAAGGGCCTTTTAAAAACCCGTAAACCCCGAAACAAATTTAAAAAATACCTTACTGAAGATGGGTGCGGGGACTTTAAAAAATCTTGGCCCTTTGGGCTAAAAGTAAGATTTTTGTATGCTCCCGGAGGGGGAAAAAGGTGATGTTAGAAAATTTGAGCTACAAAATCCTATATGGAGCCCTAAAATGTAAAAGAAGTTGAAAGAATATGAAAACAACCCCTTCCCAAATTTATTTAAAAGAGACTCCTCTTCTAAAAACCTTCCCCTAAAAAACCTTTTTTTCGTGAAGAGCTGCAAAATTTGTCCCCCCAAAAACAGTGAGTTTAAACAAAAAAATAGTATTTGCTAAACTTATTTATTTTTTTAAACTTATTTTTGGTGGGCCTATTTGGGTTTAGCCGATCATGTGTTTGTTTTTCAATGTTCTGTTTAATTGCATCAGTGTCAACCTGTCGTGAAGTAAAAGCTTTCTCCACTCTTTTTGAAGTTCTATTTTTGTCGTCTATAATCCTCACCGTCAGCCAAAGCTTCTAAAATTTCCCTTTCGTCTGTAATGTTTTCATCCTGTAATGATTTGCTTTTTCTTAATCTTAATGAACAAAGTTTTGCTGATGCTAGGGCTACCATGGCAGTGTGCTTTTGTAATTTAGGAGTTATTTTTTTAAAACGCACTTACAATCATAGACACAGCGCCTAAACCAACCCAAGACCTCCCTAATGCTAAAGAGGCTGCGCCCCGACCCCAGTAGCTAAAAGAGCAACACTAGACCCAGCACTTACGCTAGCTATAGCTGATGAGCCAGTAATTACATAAGAAAGAGTATTTAAAGCTATTAGCATATTTTTCCTAGTAACTCTATACTTATCCAAGTCGCTTTCTATTTCTTTTTGAAGTTCAGTTATTTGCTTTAACCTAAACTGTTGAACCTCCATTTTTTAAATAAGATTATTTTTTAAATTAATCTTGTACATATCTTCTTATTAATTCTTCTGGCAGCACTTCATTAACAGAGTAAAACGCAATAAAATTAACATTCTTAATGAAAATAAAGTCGAGTACTGTTAGTTTGTCTTTGTCACCATCACAGTAACCTTGTCAGATGATTTAAGGGTGTTTATTTCATCTCCGTTTTTAGTAATGCAATACCAAGCTTAAGAGGGGCATCCAAGTTTTCAGCCTTTATTTGTATACCTCGATTAACGTATGTTCTGGCAAACTAGTATCGCCCTCCCTCGGAGTAATAAATAGCGAAAAATCATCGTCATTTGCCTAGGTAGTGACTGTAGCGTTGGGGTAAATTCTAAGCCGACGGTGTCACCCCCCACTACAGCTAAGGACTTCTTTCTCTGTAGCATATATTCAGAACCCTGTATAGTTATTTCAATCTGTTTTTTCTGTTGTGTTCCTGGAACTAAGCTAACAGAATGGGTCCTGCATTTAAGGCTTTTCTAAAATTGTTTTTCTTATCAAAGTATACATTAGGGCTTCGTAGCTCAAACTTTAAATTCCAAGCAATTTCAGGAAGCAACGCCCAAGCATTCTCTCTTTTGTGAAGTTTGTATTCATGTTTGCCAAAATCGTTTGATCTTAAATTTCTTATCTCTTCTAGAGTAGGATATTGCTGTCGTTTTTTGTCTTCAATTTCTGTTCGTTTGTAAAACCCATCATCTGTGTATTCAAATCCATAAACATTTCCTGGCACTCCTATTAGATCAAACTCAGTTGTGTCTGCTAGGTCTTTTAGCTCTACTGCAACGCATTTAGGAGCTAGCTGCGCTTTTAATTCTGGCCCCCAAGACATCTTTTATAATAATAAAAATTATAATAAACAAATTGTTATAAGCAGTAAATAATAAAAAATCTACAATAAACAAACGTATTGAACTGGGGGGTCAGTCCGCAAGCATAGGTTAGCGTGCTTAGACTTTTCTAATGCTCTTTTATTTTTTAGTCATCTTTGTCCCTTATTATATAATTTTCACTTAAACATTCTTAAAAAACTATCTTTGTCCTTAGTTGTAAAAAAATACACCGATTTTAACTGCGATCGAAAGTCTTTTAAGACAGCATTGTATTTTTGAGTTAAAAGCACACAGAAACTAATGCATGGCGGCCACTAAAGGCTAGATTTGACAGAGCTTTTCTTTTTTTAACAATGTTCGTTCAGCTGAACAGTCATCAATAATAAACAGTGTTTCATTTCCCCTCAATAGTCTATAGAAATGTTCTAAACAGTCGCTTCAGTTTGTCGCTAGGATCAACTAAAAATATAATTCTCGTCTGTCCAAATAAAACTTCCTTTTCTTTGTAGAACTTGTTGTGCTTAATTGTGCAAAATTAACAATGTGCTCGTAATGAAACCTGTATATGTTTGTAACAAATCAAGTACAAAGACAGTTTCCCACCCCCAGTAATCCCGCAGATAAGAGAACAGTGCGGATCTTTTGGCAGAAAACTTAAACTATCCATCTGTTTTTATTAGAATATTTCTTCTGCATTTTAGAAAGCCACATCTTTTAACCTGTTTTCTTCAATGTTTAACTGAGCATCACAAACCATAAAACATGCATTTGTATTGGGCGTTTCCGTCTTCTTTCTTGCAAATTTATTTTTTTTATACCATCTGCCCTACCCTTTCTCCACTTCCAAACAATCTGTTGTCAAATGTGGATCTAAAATTAGCCACAGTCCATATTTGGTTATTAAGTAGTCTCGAGTCTTAACATCATAAAGGCGAAGTTTTTTACATACACGATCAACTGCAGGATCTCTTTGCCTACCTCAGCGAACAACTTTCTTATTTCATCAAAGTGTTGGTGAGGTAAAAGTCCGCGACCCGAATACAACTGATCAGACTTGCCATTTATTACACAGTCAACCTTCTCAATTTTTGGTTTTTTAAAACGCTTCTGATTCTCTCTGAAAAGGATTTGTTTCTTCAGTAAACAAGAACAACATTCCTTTTAAAGACTTTAGAGACTGTTTTAGATGTATGTTCCAAAGAGTGTCTCGTTGTTTCTTTTTTTCTGTAATGGAGTGTATAACCATTTCATAATAAAAACCGTTTTACGTTTATACTGGGTTAAGATGTTCTAGCCAGTCCGGGGTTAGAAAACAACATCAAACTCAAGAGAAATGTCGCTAACTCTGTATTTTGCTTCAGGGTCTTCAGACAGAACAACAGAACCGCTAGGATTAAATGTCAGATCATAAGTAAGTTTTTCTTTTAGTGCGCCTTGGTAATATGGCATTTGCGTTTTTAAAACAGCTCAAAATCTAGAGGATGCGAATCTGTTGCCAAATGCTTCTGTTTACTGCCTCATTTTTAAACATTATTCTTTGCATCCCCCGCTTTAACCCTGTGCTTAAGGCCGTTTGGGCTTTGTATTCCCTGATAAACTTTCTCTTTTCTTTCTTTTTTAGGCAGCCATAGATCAGAATAGAGGGCAAAAATGTCTGCCTCTCTTAGTACAAAGACTTTACGCCCTCCAGTTTAATTGCTATAGATTAACGATGGCCTGCCCAAATTAGCAAAAACAGTAGCATTGGGATCTCCCGATTTAATATCTTTTTTGAATGATATTTTTAGCAGTGCCCGGCATTATAACATCGTCAGTGCCAAGATCAGGAAACTTGACTGTTAAGCTTGCCCAGGCTGAACTGTTGATGGAGTATTTACACTAATTACAGTCTCCCTTATACCTTTTACCCCGTGGGGTTCCTTCTCTCTTCTGTATGGATCACGGTCACAACCATATGAGTTCATTTTTTTATAAAACAAAAAAGAATATAAATAAAAAAAATTTGGATAAAGATTTTGCCCCGATTGATCCTATTGAGAAGAAGAGAAGAAATGGGCCCTTCATTGCAAGAAGAGCTTGAAGGAGCAGCAGCAGGTCTAGGAGTGGGTTTTTAAAGTAAAATACGATTGCTAGATAAAATTGAATCATTATATAGCCATATGGGGCGGGGAGCAGCCGAAGCACTTAGGGTTTCTGATTTTTCAACGAAAAAAAATAATCATTTTTTATGTAATAACCATTAAAGGAAAGAGTGTGCGACTTACTGCAAAACCAGCCCCAAACCCCATTTTTTAAGCAGGGCCACAATTCTTAGAGATCTCCCTGTTGTTGACCAAAGGCAATTATACTTTATTGCGATTTAAGGCCTGGGCTGTTAGTCTTTTACAAAACTTGGGGCAAGAGTTGCCAACACAATGTAAAGTAAAAAACTTACCTCTTCAAGAATTAAATCGAACAACAGATGAACTAATAGGGAGAAATTGAAACAAATTTTAATGAGGAGACGCAGTTAAAAAACAACTGAAGATTCCCCATTACCTATGCGTAAAATCCCGGGGCCCTTTAAAGAGGCTCTCGGGCAAAAAGGGGGGAACTAACAAACAATTTGGCAAAACTTGGTGAGTGGATAGAGAGATAGAAGAAGAAAAAAATAAACTCGCTGATGCAGATGATAAACAATTTAGGGCGAGAAGAAAAGGCTAGAATACAGCAGAAAATACAGGATTTAATGCTACAAAAGGGCGGCCAGGTTAGAAGGCTGTCTACTAACAGAGCGCAGCTAGCATCACAAACAAGCAGAATAAGGAAACTATAACAGAATACTTTATGAAAAAAACTACGCTAGCTGAAAGAATAAGGACTCTGTTCAGGGAACAGGGGATTACAATAGTTAGCATATTAAAGCTGTTGGGTTTGCTATCTCTACACTCGTTTATGCTTTAACCGGCAGGTGCACCAACAGAGCCAGTAACGCCTCCAACACCTCAGCCCGGTAAAAGTTGGATTAGAAAACAATTACTCATCTAGCAACTTTTAAAGAAGTTAGCAGCCAAAGCGCTTGATGCTCTGCCTGGCTAATAGGCGTGTTGTTAGTGGGTTTTGTCTACTAAGGCAAAGTTGCTGGTTATATGGCCGACCATTGTGGACGTTAGGAGTTTTTAGCTGCTGGATTAATTTTTAGTGAAATAAAAGTATGGTAATCCAGTAAAAGTTAAAAATACAACGGGGGGCCCTTTTTTTCGCTAGTATGACTGTTGTGTAAGGTTAGATCAACAGGTGGGGTGCTTTCTGGGCTGCTTTCTGGCTGTGGGGGGCTTATAATGGATCGCTTTCTTCCGGGCTAGGTACTTTTTTTAAAATGGATGGAGCAGGCCTTGTGTTTAAGCTTTGATTGTGTCCTAAGTTTTGGTCGTCTCCAGCTATAGGATTTCATTGTTATAATTCTGTATCATACCAATCTGTAGTCTAAGGTCAGAGGGCAGCATGTATAATCCCTGACCTACAACAAAGTCCCAACCCTTTTACCTAGCATGTACAAGAACGTCTTGATACCTTTGTATGCTGGAAGGCAAATCAACAGCCGAGTTAATAGCTCTTCTAAATTGGCTAGAAATTGTTTTCTGGCATCAAAGCCTGTTTGACTGATCCAGGATGTAGACTTGGTCTGTGCTTGTGCTCCTAATAGACACCAACGTATGTCCCTATGGAGTCATTAAGTCTGTGCACTCCTGGCATTGTTAAGCCTTCACTTTCATCTAAAATAAAAGTTGCCCAAGCATTAAGATGTTTGTTCTATGGTTCCAATCGAACTTGTTTGTTGGTTTAAAAGAGGTGTGGCCGGGCCAGTAGTCATAAGTATATTCTCTTTTTGTGCCCCACAAATACAATGTTGCCTAGCCCATGATTGCGGTCAACTTTTTTTCTAAAATCAGTTGAAGGATTAATGTTAAATTCGTTGCAGATTCTTTCATATGCATTATTGTCCATTTGGGGTTTTAATGGATTTTTAAAAGCGTTGTCGCTTGGAAGGGGCACTTGTAGTTCAGTTAGTTTCATCTGTACTGGTAATAAACATGAAAGTTATTATGCCTTACTAAAAGTTGGATGGTTTAAATGGTTTGCATATGAAACACCACAGCCAGTAGTTGCGCAGTAAATCGCAAAATTTAAATGATTCTGGAAAAAGCCATAGGGCGAGATGACCATGCTGATGGCACTCTATCATTATTTATTGATGGATTTAAATATTTAGTTAGTGGGTTTACAAGTCTAACTGGAAGCCATTATATTCATCTACTGCAATGGTTTTGATTACTGAAGTCTAAAGATTTGGGATTATAAAAACGCCCCTCATCGTAAGTGGCACTTTCGTTATATTTAAAAAGTTCCATTTTTTAAAATAGTTTTTTAAATAGTTATAAAAAAGATGCACATCTATATAAACCAACAAAACAAAAGTGTGTTCTTAACGCACCCAATTAACAATAGGCGCGGTGATTATAGGATTTTCCTTAAAGAAATTGGTTTTAAAGTAAAATGGATTAAACTATCTGAAAGAGCTAAGAATAACTGGGTAGATGTTAAGGACAACAAGGCAATCTATTAAAACATTTAAAAATACCCGATGGTTACTACAACTTTTGTTCTTTAAGAGAAGTATTTAGCAATTTTAACATTAAGTTAAAAATTAATGAGGCAAATCTTATAATTACTATAAATTTTCCAGAACTTGAAGAAAGGGAGTACGTTTTTCCTAGAAGCCTTGCTCGAATTTTAGGCTTTTATGACAGTGGTGAAACATATCATATTAAACACATATGCACTTAAAAAGCGGTCTTTATGAGTATGTAGGCAGTAGACCAGCCGATTTTCTCATGTACCCGATGTTGTATGTCTATTTAGAAGAGTTAAAAACAGACCGCAATTTATTTATGGGGCAGCCCTCTACAGTTCTACGAGCACTGCCGGAAATTAAGGTAGGGTTTTGCGATTATCAGTTATACAGGTTTGGTGGAAACAGTCAATTTAAAGAATTAGTTAACTTAGACATAAATTCATTAAATATAAAAAATAACTAATCAAGATGGAAGACTAGTTGTTTGTTCTAATTTATTAATAGTGCTGGAAGTAGAAGAGCGTACTGTAAGCCATTAGATTTTTATGTCTCGGGAGAGAATGTAAATATGTGGGTTCACGATCACCAAATCCTATTCTGCACGGAAACCCCATTTTAAATTGACAATTACATCGATTTTTAGAGGTTTTTGGGGTGTTAATGTTGTTTAGAAATAGGTGTTAAATTTGACAAAAACTGATATGAGATGGACGTGATTTGTATGTGAAAAGGGGGTTTTCGTGCAGAATAACATGGGTGGTCTTGAACCAACATATTTACATTCTCTTAAGATTCAAAAAGTCATCGACATAAAAAGCATTGTAATCGGGTAATAGAAATAAGTATGCAATAGAAAACGCAATGCAGGACGGGTTTAGATTTCAGATTGACACATCAACACACAGCAGACATGCACATGCAACATGCACCACACCACACCCACCCACACACACACACACGAAAAACACACATACACACATGCACATGTGCACACACACATCACATACATCTTCATTCATACACACACTCATGCACACGCTTATAATGCACACACACTACACATTCAGCATCCATACATGCACTTAGTCTTCTAAAATTTGTCTCTCATTTTATTAGTTTGGCACACATGACAGCCTCGCTCTCTTAGTGGTAGTCTTTGGGGCGCAGTAAGCCTGCCTGAGGCAAGAGCTCAAAGCAGGTGGCCAAACACATGCGTCCTGTCATTCACAATCACTCTCGCCTTGCGCACTACTTCTTCCTCCCTGGAGGGGGGGGGGGGGGGTCACTGACCTTTGTGACATCGGTGGAGGCTTTCTTTTACACTCCACCAAAGAAAGCTTCATTTGGCGGCACTGTCAGGCCGCTCTTTTGGGAGGTGGCCTCGGCTTAGGGCCGTCTCGGGGCGAACCCTTGCTGGGCAGCCCGCACAATGCTGGCTTAGTGGATGCACTGAAAGTACATCTTTTGGTGGGTTTAAGGCCCCCACCAACGGCTGTTTTCCCTTGCAATGCATTCGATACCGGAAGAACTTCAGTGGCTCAAGACCACATGGGGCTGTCTGTACACTAGCTTCTATCTGAGTTGCCCTGTGTGTGTGTGTGTGTGTGTGTGGTGTGTGTGTGTGTTGTGTGTGTGTGTGTGTGTGTGTGTGTGTGTGTGTGTGTTAATAACAGTCGCATTAAAGAGTACCTTTCTTTTCCTGCACTAACAGTTTAGCTTCGAAGAACGAAATCTTTTTTCGTTTTTAATTCGCTGAATTTTGATTTCTTCGTCCAAACAGTGGAGTGTTTTGAAGAAGAAGAGGGTGGTCACCATCAAGTTCACGCATTTCGTGGATTCACATCTGCCCTCATGAACTGCTTTGCTACAGATGGCACACACACACACACACCACACACACACACACACAACACACACACACACACACACACACACACACACACACACACTCCTCTCCTCCCGGGCATTTCTCCTTGACGTGACTATATCGTTGACAGCTGAAGTACCTCAGTGGAAATGGTCATAAAGGGCCACTTTCTCTTTCAGGTATCCCACCTTTATGGAATCTGGAAGACTCGGGTTTGCATAGGTGAGGAACCGAGTATTGGTCGGTTTTTCTCTCTGCACCTTTTCGGAAAGTCGCCCTCCTGACCTTTACAACTCCAGATCAGCCATCTCAGTCTTTATCTCTCCTCAGATATCCCAACCAACATCGACATCGAATGACAACCTTTGAAGAGTTCAGAGTTTTGTGATGGGACACCCAAATTTGGTAATCCAGAAGACTTGTTAACTTTAGTAAGTTGTCTGAGTGGACTTTTCGGTCAACCTGCACGACCAGGGATATCCTGCAGCCTCTTGACTGACTTCGGCTCTGCAACTGCAAGCTCCTTCCCAAAAAGGAAACTCAGACTGGTTACCGGTATTTTTTCGTTCGCCATCCCACTGAACTGGAAAATCAAAAAAACCAGCCAAGAAGACGCAAAACGCCTAAAAATGTCTTCCAACTTCGTGTCCAGTCCTGAAGATCCGTGTCCCTCAAAGTTGGAACCCATTTCGTCACTTTTCACTTTGAAGGTTTTTTAAAATATTGGCAAAAATAAACGGTCCAACCCCAAAGGAAAGCAACCGGCGTGCTGAAAAGGGACAATGGATGCCATGGTAATGCGGCTTCCCCATCCCTGGGTAAACTGTCCCCGCATGAAAACACCAGGCAAAGTGGCACCTTCACAACCGAATTGGGAAAATCAAGCACCAGCCTATCAACCAGGCCTGCTGTAGATTGGGCTTCCCCCACTCTTAATGGCAAAGCGACTCAAAGTGTTCAAGAATAAAGCTTGGAAAAGAAGAACTTGCAAGTGGGAAAATAAATGCAAGAGAGATCAAGAACCGCTTAATTAATAGAAAAAAGGCAGAAAGATAGGATAAGGATAAAAGGCGGTTACAATTTTTCAGGCCCTCACCCCTAACCTTGTCTGAACATGGGATAAACCCACAGGGGGCCAATGAAAAACTTCTACTATGAAAGTCTGTATTCAGTCAAGCAACTTGGCTATACAGCCTAGAACCGTTAAATACGAATAACTAACCACTATTCCGAGTAATTGATGTCCCCCAGTCACCTAATATCATCACAAGATATGTCAAAATCCAGTAGAATGAAACGTGGTAAATGGATTTTGATTGCTTATCACAGCATTCATGTCTGTAAACTACATGGAAAAAAACGGGTTTTTTTACCTTTACGACCTCTCTAATACCCCCCACCGAACCACCCTCCTCGGTAAACGACGTCTGGCGGTAAAGGCGCCCATTTTCTCAGCATCTTATTCCAAGCAACCTATTTTGAAAAATATCCGGGTTCCCCTTTCCTAAGGAAGCCTGGGACCTGAATGCATCTATGAATAATTTTAGGTTCGATCCGAAAACCAAAACACATCTATCAGTAAAATGCAAACAATCAAGTTTTCTGCACATCACTTTCAACTTTAAGCTTGCAATCCTCCAAGATTTTCAAATACACTAAAGCAACCCATTACAAGTTCAATAGAAAAAAAGGTGAAAAAACAAAAGTCCCCAATATAATGAAACAATGAAAGAATGAGGAATAAAAATCAGTTTAAAACAACAATGGTCCAAAAACCGCTGGCATTGTTAAATAGGACCATGCAGCCACGGCAAAGTCGACGCACGTGAATTCACTCCGGCATCCTTTACATGTTCTATGCGAGGTTAGAGACTCTTGTTCTACATTGCGTATGCTACACTGCACTAAACAATGAGCCGACTCATTGAGTGTTACTGGGTGTTGAACGTTCTCCACTTGTGTAGACCCAATTAGTACAAGATGTTGTCTTTCTTATCTTCTGCATTAGTTCAGGCGAGTTTACGCACCCTTGTTAGATCATGTGCATTCAATGACTACGACACTTTCCCATATCCATTGCAGGCAGCCTACACCAGGGAAACGTGTACCAATTGGTTCTGGAAACTATGTTCTGTCTACTCTTAGCACTAGGGTCCTCCTTCCCCACAAGATGTGAGAGATTCCTCAATACTACTCAGGAATGTCCGAGGAGGTGTCCTACCTCTCGGGTGTTACAGGGATTAAGATTTGTGTTACTGGGTTGGTTACAGGGATGTAGAGGATGTTTTGTTACTTGACGTTACAGTAATGTACAGGAGTTCTGTTACTGGGTTGTTACAGGAGTACAGAAGTTGTTTACAGGGTGTTACAGGGATGTACATGATGTTCTGTTACTACTTGGGTGTTACAGGGATGTACAGGATTTGTGTTATGGGGTGCTACAGGATGTACTTGATGTTCGTTACTGGTGTTACAGTGATGTAACAGGATGTTGTTTATTACTGGGTGTTACAGAGATGTAAGAGGATGTTGTTTTACTTCTGGTGTAACAAGGGATGTAAGGATGTAGTGTTACAGGGATGTACAGGATAGTTGTGTTACTGAGGTGTTACCAGGGAATTGTAGAGGAATGTATGTGTTACTACTGGGTGTTACAGTGATTAGAGGATGTAATTGTTTACAAGGATGTACAGAATTATGTTTACGACTGGGTGTTACGGGATTTTAGAGGATGTTGTGTTACTGGGTGTTAAAGGTATGTAGAATGTAGTGTTTACAGGGATGTACAGATTGTTTTACTGGGTTTTACAGGGATGTATAGGATGTTGTGTTACTGGGTGTTACGGGATGTTAGAGGATGTTGTGTTACAGGAAGTACAGGATGTTGTGTTTAACTGGTTTTAACAGGGATTTACCAGGAAGTATTAACTGTGTTGTTAAAGTGAAGTACTAGGAGAGGTGTTTACTTAACCTCATTGCCTGATACGCTGTTTGACAACGACATGTATACGTGGTCACAATACGGGGAATTCAGTTGATTTGTCACCTGCTCCTCCTCCTCTCTGCTCACTCCTCTCTCCCACTACCCTCATCCTCTACTCTCCCACCGTTCTCTCCTCTTCTCACTCCATCATCCCCATACCTCTCTCACCTCATCTCCATCACTCTCTCTCGCTCTCTGTTGGTCAGTCCTTGTCCATCCTGTTTGTCTCACTCTCTCCCTCTCCTGTTCCCTCTCTTTTTATTCTCCTCTCACTGTCTTCTGTCTGTCTCTCCTCACTGACAGTCTGACTGTCTGTGTTCTCTGTCTTCTGTCTGTCTGTCCTGTCGTCTCTCTCACTCTCATCTCATCTCTCCTGCTCCCATCCACTCTCTCTCTCTCCTCTTCTCCTCTCCACTCTCTCTCATCTCTCTCAGAGATGCATGCTGGGAAGAAGAGCTAGCAGCCAGAAAAAACATGTTGAAAAAAACCAGAGAGCAAGGATTTGCAACGGAGTTTAGCTGTGTGGACACTGCTTTGAGGCGTGCAGTTTGCTGGCTTTCTCAAACTCCTGATGCTCCTTGGCCAGGTGGTCTTTCCAGGAGAGCATGGAGGCAACTCGCAAACATTAATTGCGTGTCAAAACTCCAATCCCCCTCACGAAAGGATACTGAAAAAGCTGGGGATTTTTTTTTTTGCATAGTTTTCAAGCCTAAAAGCTTGACTTGCAGTGTCTCGAAGCATTCAACCTCTGTACGCTGGAACAAATAAGAACTCTGGGTATCCGCGATATTACGGACATGTTTCTTCATCTGAGACGGCCCCCGTGGCAGACAAGACAAAAAGAGTGAACTCACACACAGATTTGGCAGAATGGACAATCTTTTGATACTCTGTGAAGATTCCTTTGTATCGGCCAATCCGCCGACAAAACATCGAGTCTCACTCTGGTCAATGTTTGTCCTGAATTTGGTGCTAGTGATAGGGCTGATCAGTTCTGTGTTCCAGAAGTGGTGTGTGTTTACCATACGTTAACACAGTATCACTGAATGTAGTAGTGTGGTGTAGAAGTGGTGTGTGTGTACCATAATACGTCCACACAGTCATCACTGAATAGTTCTTGATGTTCCAGAAGTGGTGTTGTGTACCATACGTCACACAGTGTCACTGGAATTAGTCCTGGCACTCCCAGTCTACAGAAAGCCATGTCAATCACCCCTATCATTGAAGATTTTTCAGAATGTCTTTTCGTTTCACCCACCCCACCAAGCACCACCACGCAGGAGTCCCCTAATAAATCCAGACACAGCATTTTATGTGGTGAAGCCCAGCGGTGCCAGTCATTGTGCTGGCTGTCACCTGAAGGTCTTTTTGCTTAGGACCACATGCATACGCTGTTCAGGAAGTCTTGGAATTGTCACGCCTGCAGGGCCAGCCCTGTGTAGGAAGCGTGGTGCTGTCTAGTCAAAAGTACCTGGCCTGCTTGCCCATTGATCCCACATTGGGAGCCTCAGATTAACATTTAACAGTTTGTTTACAGGCAAATGGTATGGATTCAACTAGTTCAAGAGCAGCCCCATACAAACCCCACAGTTCTGATGCAAGCAACAGCAGGGGTTTCATTTGAACATCAAAATAAATTTGAAAAAACAGCATGTCCATATTCCCATGCCACAATTCTTCATAATCTCAGCAATTTTTCCTTTATAACACGTCCGGCATAACATTCTTCTAACAAAGGATGTCAAAGGACACTTTAGTATAAAATTGAACCCAAGGTAGTTATATGACAATAGAACTTTTTGTAGCATTTGAAGTTCCAATTTGTTTCATTTTTCATAGATATCACACTTTCGAAAAGCCATCATTTTCATTTTGTTTGCAAATTTAATTGTGTGAGAACCTCTGTCAATTCTGAAATCGCCGTTTACGTAGGTGCTAACAGAATTTCCGAATTCCAGTAAGGGAGTGTTGGATACGTAAAACAATGCCAACTGCAAAAAAGGAAGGTGAAAGATTTCCTGTATACTGGGGAGAAACTGGACCCCATGTTTTTTTTCCCCCCACTGATTGACAGCGATCGGTGACCTCACGGTTCTTCATCAGAAAAGTTCAAGAGGACCTCAGTCATCGGTCAGAAAAGAACAAGTGACAGCAAGCACATTTATTTCACACCAGGTGGCAGACAAAGAATGTGAGAGTTCGGCACCCCCCCATAGGACAAAGCAGTTTACTGATCTGTGCACATCCCTGAGCAATTTGGATCATTGTGATTGAAGAGTGTAGTACCAGCGGCTAGAATGGAACCAAAGCTTACCTCATATCAGAATGAACCAAGCTACCTCTGAACATAATAAAATACCAAACTACCTCGATTCAGAATGTAGACAAAACTTACCTCTATCAGTACAATTGAACCAAAGGTTACCCTCTTATTGCAGAATGAACCAAAGGTTACCTCTGATCAAATGTACAAAGCTTACCTCTTATACGAAGTACGAAATCTTCACCTCTTGCTCAGAATGTACCAAAGCTTACCTCTGAGTCATAATGTACCAAAGCTTACCCCTACATATCAGAATGTACCCAAGCTTACCACCTCTTATCAGAATTGTAACCAAAGGTTACCTCAGATCAGAAAAGTACAAAGCTTACCACTTATCTAGAATGTACCAAAGCATACCTCTTATCAGAAAGTACCAAAGGTTACTCTCTTAACAAATGTCACCAAAGGTTACCTCTTATCAGAATGTACCAAAGCATAACCTCTTAACAAATGTACCAAATCTAAACCTCTTATCATAATGTACCAAAGCTTACTACCCCTTATCAGAATGTGACCAAAGCTTACCTCTAATCAACCGAACAACATCGTCCTGACAGTCTGTACGAGCCAACATAAAATTTGGTTCCCTGTTTCTGCCCAGACAAACGATGCTTTAACACTGACTCGAGAGCATAAAAATGTGTGTCGAATGGAGTAATTTTCAATTTTCAGATAGAAACGCAGATTAAGAAAAGTAAGTCAAACGCCTTGATGACTACACAACACTGCCCCCCCACTGTAGATTCATGGGTCTGGGCGTCACCTTTCTTAGGCACGGGATCAACCACTCATTCTGTCCTTGCATCTGGACCAGAGGAGCCACGATCATATGTACGGTTGAACACTGGCCCCATCCATGTATGGTTGGACACTGGCCACGATCATGTGTACTTTGAACAACTGGCCCACGAATCATATGTAGGTTGGATCCACTGGCCACGTCAATGTGTACGGTTGAAACAACTGGCAAAGATCAAAAGTTATGGGGGTTGACACTGGCCACGATCAAAAGTACTGTTGAACACTGGCCACATCAAATGTATGGTTGGACACTGGCGACGATCATGTGTACTGTTAACACGGCCAACGATCAATGTACGGTTGAACACTGGCCACGATCAAAATGTATGGTTGGAACACTGTGCCACGATCATGGTACGGTGAAACAGTTTTTTGTGAGGAAAGAAACAACTAGAGGTTCAGCAGTTTTTAGGAACTCTTCCACCCTGCCCTATTCCCATCCAGGCCAGCTGTTAGAAGTAACTCTCGTCCAGATTCATCCATGCCATCTCATTGTAGTAACTCCTCTCCAGATGTCATCCCAGGCCAGCTGTTGAAGGAACTCACCTCCAGAAGTCATCCATCCAGCTGTTTGTAGGAACTCTCTCCCAGAGGTCATCCAGGCCAGCTGTATAGTGGGAACTCACTCCAATGACCAATCCAGTGCCCAGCTCTATTAGAACTCTCTCATTTCCATCCAGTATGTCATCCAGGCCAGCTGTTTTGTAGGAACTCTCTCTCAGATGTCATCCAGGGCCGGCTCTTTTGTAGAACTCTCTCCAGAATTCATCCAGGCCAGCTCTTTGTAGGAACTCTCTCCAGATGTCATCCAGTACAGCAGTTTGTAGGAACTCTCTCTCCAGAAAAAGTCATCCAGGGCCGCAGTTATGTAGAACACTCTCCCAGATGTCATCCAGGGCCAGCTCATTGTAGGAACTCTCCTCCAGATGTTCAACCATGCCAGCGTTTGTATGGAAACTCTCCTCCAGATGTCATCCAGGCCAGCTGTTTGTATGGTTAACTCTCTCAGATGTCATCCAGGCCAGCTGTTGTGGAACTCTCTCCACGATGTCATCCAGCCAGCTCTTTGTAGGAACTTCTCCTCTCCAGATGTCATCCAGGCCAGCTGGTTGTAGGAACTCTCTCCAGATGTCATCCAGGCCGGCTCTTGTAGGAACTCACTCCAGATGTCATCCAGGCCAGCTCTTTGTAGAGAACTCTCTCCAATGTCATCCAGTACAGCTGTTTGTAGGAACTCTCTCTCAGATGTCGAATCAGGCCGGCTGGTTTGAAGGAACTCACACCAGATGTCCATCCAGGCCAGCACTTTGTAGGAACTCTCCCAGATGGTCATCCAGGCCTAGAGCTTGTTAGTAGAACTCTCTCTCCAGATGTCATCCCTGGCCAGCTCTTTGGAGGAACACTCTCTCCAGAAGTCATCACAGGGCCATCTGAATTGAAGAACACTCTCCAATTCAACCAGTCCGCTCTTAGTAGGAAACTCTCTCCAGATGTCATCCAGCCAGCTCTTAGTAGGAACATCTCGGGGTCGCAGATGTCATCCAGTACAGCTGTTTGTAAGGAACTCTCTCTCCAGAATGTCAACCAGCACGGTGTTTGAAAGGCACACACACCCAGATGCCATCCAGGCCAGCTCATTGTAGGAACTCTTCTCCCAATGTGCATCCCAGGCCATCTGTTTGAATGAACATCTCTCTCTTCCAATGTCACCAGGCCAGCTTCTTTGTAGGAACTTACTCTGTCCAGATGTCGATCCAGGCCACTGTTTGATACTAGAACTCTCTCCAGAAGTCATCCAGCCATCTCTATAGTAAGGAACGCTCGCCAGATTTCATCCAGGCCAGCTGTTTTTTCCCGGGTCCCCCATCTTCAGTACATCCTTGTGCACTTCCTGTTCTGTTCACCTGGTCCCCCATCCAGTGCTGGAGAGAGAGCAGGAGAGGAGGTGGGTGGGGGAAGGGTGTAGGGTGGAGAAGACAAGCAGGATCTGGTCAAGCCACAAAGATGAGAAAGAAGGTGAGGTGGTGGAGGGAGGGGATTGATGAGAGGTATTAGGGGAAAGGGCAGTGGCAATGTGGAGTGAAGGTGGTAGTAAAGCTAGGTAATGGGAGAACCGCAAAGACAAGCACAGCCATGCCACACATTGAAGAACCCTACAGACAAGCAAAGCCATGGCACAGTTTGTTGTTGTGAACGGATAGAACCCCTACAGACATCAAAGAAGCCATAACCACACAGAGAAGAACCCCTACAGACAAGCAAAGCCATACCACACATAGAAGAACCACTATAGACACTAGCAAAGGCCAAATGCCAACACAGAGAAGAACCCCTACAACAGCAAAGCCATACCACACAGAGAAGAACCCCTTAAACAGACCTCAAAGCCATATCCACACAGGGAAGAACCACTATAGACAGCAAAGCCAAACCACACAGGGAAGAACCACTATAACAGCAAAGCCATGCCACTAAAGAAGAACCCGCCAACAGCCAGCAAAGCCATAACCACACAGGGAAAGAACCCCTAAAGACAGCAAAGCCATACCACACAGAGATGCACCCCCTACAACAGCAAAGCCATACACACAGAAGAAAAACCCCCCACAGACAGCATAGGGGCCATACCAACACAGAGAAAAAACCCCCTACATACAGCCAAAGCTCATACACAACAGAAAAAACCCCTACAGACAGCGAAAGAGCCTAAGACCTCACCCGAGAAAGGATTTTCAGACCAATCATAAAATAGGTCCCCACATTTCGTGCGCGCCTAGTCCGCAGGCAGCATAGAAGGGTGTGGGGGGGCCACAAGCTACAACTGGCCTGGAATTGCTCAACCCACGTTGAAGCTGTTTCGTGTTGGGTCTGTCTGACGGGCTGTCTGTGCTGTCTCTCTGATCTCACTTTCTTCTCTTTCCCACAACTCATAATTGTCTTTCTATATCAATGGCCCCTCTCCCTCCCCCTCTGTCTGTCTCTCTGTTATTTCTCTCTCTTGCCTGCCTGCCATGCCTGACTACCTTGTCCGGTCCTGCCTGCCTGCCTGCCTGTCTAACCTGCCAGTGCTGTCGTGGTCTGTCTAAGTGGTTTAGACCGTTCATATATTTTAAAAACTGAACGTGGGACAAGTGGTGATACGAAGTCAAGGGGACCTGATGATAGAGAACGATAGGCGGGGGTCCCCATAGGGCGGCGGTGTTAGAAAGAGAGAGAGATGAGGTGGTGGGGGTGGGGGGGGGAGAGAGAGGGAGAGTAGAGGAGAGGGAGGGGGGGGGAGGGAGAGAGGAAGGATAGAGAGGGGGAGAGAGAGAGTGAGGGGGGTGGGGCGTAGAGAAGGCGCAGAGATAGAGGAATGGGGGGTGTTGTTGTAGATGGAGAGTAAGTAAGAACGACAGAACAGAAGAGAGAGAAAGAGAGAAATATAGTGGAGAGAGAGAGAGATAGCACGGCTGAGGGACAGAAATAGATAGTCCATGTGTTGATGTATGAAGTTGATTCCGCAGTGTGGCATCTCTGCCGCGCTAAAGCCTTTAAATAAGCACCCTGCTCAAGGCGAAAGAAACGATGACGCAACACGCTAGCTCTAGTAACGGTAATTACCTCTCCAGATGCCCTTTAACGAAACAGCAGTGTTTGTTTTGCAGGAAACGCAAGAAATACATTTTTTTTTTTTGTTTTTTTTGCCACAAACCAGCCACTGGGTGGAAAAATCTACTACACATGAAGAAAGCGTGTATAAAACCTATCTTGGTCTAACCTCTAGACCCAAAATTATCATATTCTTTTCCTTTCCCTGAACTGAACCTGGTGACTTAAAAAGAGCATCCGGGAAGATCTTATAAAAAAAAGAAAACAGAAAAAAAAGAAGAACCAAAAATATTATGCGACCAAAGCACAACAACAATCAACAAAATCACCCCAACATATACCTGGAATCTCCTGTCTCAAATCTCTCTGTTCACTGTCTCTCTTCTCTGTGTCTCAGTCCACATCTCAGTCTGTCAGTCTCACACTCCCCTCTGTGTGAGTGTTGTTGTGTGTGTGTGTGTGTGTCGTTGTGTGTATTGTGTGTGTGTGTGTGTGTGTTTGATCGAGAGAGACACAACACGAGAGAGGAGAGAGAGGTATGAGAAAGAGAGAGAGAGAGAAGTGAGTGACAGCGAGTAGAGAGATGAGAGATACAGAGACAAGAAGTGACACAGAGAGTAGAGACAGAGTAAGAGGAGAGACACAAGAGAGAGAGAGAAGAAGAGCACACAGAAGAGAGAGAAGAGAGACAGCCGAGAGAGAGAGACAGAGACAGAGAGAGAGTGACACAGAGAGAGAGAGAGACAGAGAGAGAGAGAGAGATCGGACAGAGAGAGAGGGCCGACGGAATCATGATCCCTTCGAGCGATTTCGTCGCGCTGTTCATATCACCGCCATTGGTTTTCAGCCACCTCCCATTATGCGAGAGCTTGTGGGCCCCCCTATCCAACTTACTATGATAATGAGCCCTCGGTCGCCCGAGCCGCGATCCGTGAGGTCTATACCACACAGAGAAAACCCTAACAGACAAGCAAAGCCATACCAGCACAGAGAAAACCCCCCAAGACAGCCAACAGAAGCCATACCAAACAGAGAAAACCCATACAGACCAGCAAAGCCATACCACAATACAACAGAAGAAAACCCCTACAGACAGCAAAGCCATGCCACACAGAGGGTAAGAACCACTAAAGACAGCAATGCCCCTACCACACAGGGAAGGAACCCTATAGACAGCAAAGCCAATGCCACTAAGTAGAAGAACACCCCAACATCCAGCACAGCCATACCACAACTAAGGAAGAACCCCTAAAGTACAGCAAAGCATACAACCACACAGAGAAGAAGCCCCTACAGACAGCAAAGCCATACCACACAGAATAAAAAACCCCACAGACCTGTAGCAAAGCCAATACCATCACAGAGAAAAACCCCTACAGGACAGCCAAAAAGGAGCCATACCACAACAGAGAAAAAAAACCCTACAGACATCAAAGCCAAACCACACAGAGAAAAACCCCTTACAGGACATCAAAGCCATTTACCACACAGAGAAAAAACCCACCCCCACAGACAGCAAAGGCCATACACACAGAGAATGAACACCCCCACAGAACAGCAAAGGCCATACCACACAGAAAGAAACCCCCACGACAGAAAGTGCCATGCCACCCAGAGAAGAGCCTCCTACACACAGGACAGCAAAGCCATGCCACACAGAGAAACACCCCCACAGACAGCAAAGGCCATACCACACAAGAAAACCAACCCCCCCCCCCCCCCGCCCCCCCCCCCCCCCCAGACACGCAAAGGCCAAGCCACACAGAGGAAGAAAAACCACTGCCCACAGACAGCAAAGCCATGCACACAGAGAATAGCCCCTACAGGACAGCAACCCCATGCCACATCAGAAAAAAAAATCCCACAGACAGCAAAGCCAAACCACACATAAAAAAAACCCCCCACATACAGCAAAGCCATAAACCACACCGATAAAAAAACCCCATACGACGCAAAGCCATACCACACACAGAAAACCCCAACAGACAGCAAAAGCCATGCCACACAGGGAAGAACCACTATAGCCAGCAAAAGCCATACAACACAGGGGAAAACCACTATAGACCAGCAAAGCCATGCCACTCAGAGAAGAACCCCTACAGGACAGCAAGCCATGACCACACAGGGAAGAACCCCCTAAATACAGCAAAGCCATACCACACAAGATAGAACCCCTACAGACAAGCAAAGCATTCCACACAGAGAAACAACCCCCACAGACAGCACAGCCCAACCACACAGAGAAAAACCCTCTACAGACAGCCAAAAGCCAATACCACACAGAGAAAAAACCCCTACAGACACAAAGCCAAAAATTACCACACAGGAAAAAAAAACAACCCCAGACCATCAAAGCCATACCACACAGAGAAAAAACAACCCTACAGAGCAGCAAAGCCCATACCACATCATGAGAACAAAACCCCTACAGACCATCAAAGCCATACACACAGAGAAAAAACCCCTACAGACAGCAATCCATACATACACAGAGAAAAAATCCCCACAGACCAGCAAAGAGCCATAACCGACACAGAGAAAACCCCTTACAGACCACAAAGCCATACCACACCAGAGAATGAGCCGCCATACAGACAAGCAAATGCCACACCACACATAGAAGAACCCCTACAGCAAGCAAAGCAATGCCACACAGAGAAAAACCCCACAAGACAGCAAAGCCTATACCACACAGAAGAAAAACCCCCCCCCACAGACAGCAAAGCCAACCACACAGAGAAAAGAGCCCCACAGACAGCAAGCCATACCACACAGAGAAAACCCCTTACAGACAGCAAAGCCATGAAGCCCACAACCAGAGAAAAAACCCCCACAGAACAGCCAAAAGCCCTACCACACAGAGAAGAACCCATATCAGACAGCACAGCCAATACCACCCAGAGAAGAGGGAGCCCCAAGGACAGCAAAGCCCATACCACAACAGAGAAGACAACCCCTAACAGACACAGCAAAGCCAACACACAGAGAAGAGCCCCTACAGACAGAACAGCCATACACCCAGAGAAAAAAAAGAAAAAGAGATCTGAGGAGAAAAAAAAACAAACCAAAGTGGTGCAATGCCGTATGCACCTGGAAAGAGATGAAAAATATAAAGAAAAAAACAGTTGGGCGTGGGGGGTGGAAGGGTGTGTGTGTGTGTGTGGCATAGGGGGGTGTCAGGTGGGGGAGGAGGGGGGCAGGGAAAGGAGGTGAGGAGAGTGCAGGAGCTGGAGGAAGGGTCTGGGGGATGGGAGTGAGGCAGGGAGAACGGGGGAGGGGGTGGGGGGGATAGGAGGGGGAAGGAGGGAAGATGGTGGGCAGCAGAGAATGAAGTCTGGCACATGGCTGGCGTTTGCAGGTGGGAGCAGGTAGTAAGGCTCCGCCAGTCGTGCGACCCACAGTGACCTGTTTGCACACGGCTGCTGTGTGCAGGTTCGGTCAGCTGGTGCCCACCTATCAGTCTCTGCAGCTGGCCGCTGCCCTGGGAGTGACGCGAATGGGTCTGCTGCTTGGCATTCTGAACAGCCCTTGCCTGCCACACTGTGACGCTATCACGTTAACAGACAGGTAAATCACTTGGATGGTGTCATCGTTAACAGACAGGTAGATCCCCTGGATGTGTCATCATTAACAGACAGGTAGATCCCTGGATGGTGTCACATTAACAGACAGGTAGATCCCCTGGATGGTGTCATCGTTAACAGACAGGTAGATCCCCTGGATGGTGTCATCGTTAACAGACAGGTAGATCCCCTGGATGGTGTCATCATTAACAGACAGGTAGATCCCCTGGATGGTGTCATCATAACAGACAGGTAGATCCCCTGGATGTGTCAGGTAAATCCCCTGGATGGTGTCATTAACAGGCAGGTAGATCCCTGGATGGTGTCAGGTAAATCCCCTGGATGTGTCATCATTAACAGACAGGTAAATCCCTGGATGGTGTCAGGTAAATCCCCTGGATGGTGTCATCATTAACAGACAGGTAGATCCCCTGGATGGTGTCATTAACAGACAGTAGACCCCTGGATGGTGTCATTAACAGACAGGTAGATCCCCTGGATGGTGTCATCATTAACAGTACAGGTAAATCCCCTGGATGGTGTCATCATTAACAGACAGGTAGATCCCCAGTGTGACGGATCCCGACGCTCCCCCTCGTTATTAAAATATGATTTTCATATTCAGGGATGCAGGGGGTTATAGACAGAAGTATTTACGCTTTCACAACCAAAATGAGCTCTCGTATAGGCACACGCACTCTGTCACTCACATCGGGCCCGCCACAAAGGTGACGGGAAACCAATAACATTTCATAGAAAATAATCAACTTTATTTAACTTGACTCCGAGCCCCCACCCGTCCTACAACAACACAACTATCTGTATCATACAACAATGTAAACATCATACAGACAATCTCATAAATCGCATCCCCTTTCCTTCAATTACTCTTCATTAACCAGGAAAGACAATATTCCACTATTCCGTTTGCACACTTATAAACTTAAGAGCAATAAAGCGTCCATAACTTGCCAGCATTCCTTGGTTGACCGTCAGTTTCTCTTCATCCCACTGTGCGACTACGAGCTGAAGCTGCCACACCGTTGTGTCCTCCCGATTGGCCAAATCCCAGTTGGGGGACACTGGCAACGTAGCTTGAGTCGCACCCTCACACTGAGTCTCCCGGACTCCACCACACTTAGCCCTCTCCACGGAAAGGGCTCCTGTCGGCCTCTCCCACAGGTCTTCTCTGGCTGCAAACACCCCCGTTGTCTGGCAGCTCCCTGTCTAGGCTCCAACAGGCTGTCACGTCTTGCTGTCGACCGTCCCCACACGGGAGACAATTCTTCTCGTCGTCGGCTCCGAGGCTACAGCAACCTCCACTGTCTTACGTCCCCACCCAGGAGACAACAAGGCGACAGCTAACCTCTGCTTCACGCTGTATTTTCTTGAGCCCTCAGCAAGACGGGCGAGTTCACTTTCCCTTAACCCTCTTGCATTCGCATTTTCCAGCCTAGAACTGCTCCTAGTATTCGTATTGTTTTGAGAAATTTAACTGAAACTCACCTACTGCCTTTGAAAGGCTGTAGTGGACAAAGTTTCCACTGCAGCGCTGTCAAATTTAGTATACAAAATTCTATACATCATATTTCATAATGCAGAGATGTCACATGTTTGGGATATGCATGTGGGTGTCATTGTCACCCTGTTTGTCACAAACAATGGGACATCAAACGTTGACAATGTTACTATAATACACCAGACAGACAATAACATTGTCGGCATGCATTGTTAGTATAAATCATCAAAGGGTGTCCTACCTCAACTTGTAAACAGCAGTCCTGGTTCAGTAAATCCAGTTTGGGGGCGTCACTAAGTGTCACATGATTGTCACATACTCAAACATGGGGCCAGGTAACTTTACGGGGTTTTTTTTCGTCCTAAAAGGTGTGTTTGTCACTACTTAACGACTTTAACACCGGAATATACACAGTCACAGAAAGAAGTAAAATCCATTCTTTAGACTCTAATGTGGTGTCTGGTCACACACGGCAGGAGGGTGTCACCACTGTCACATGTCACCAATATGGTAAACACTACTCTTGATCCATGGTTTCTACCATGTTTGCTGCATGGCAGAAACCGTGTTTTCGACATAACCCCACTGATCCGTGGCTCGCTAAACCGAAGGTAAGTTCGACCAGTAGCACCAGAGTCTGGCTGACGTTTGATCCCCATCATGACGAGCACAGTTACGTATGCGCGCATCTCCGCAGGTGTCGTATCCTGCCAAAGTAGGTCAGGTTGTCCCCGCTTTGCCAACTGCTGCCTGGCGTATCAGGTTCGTCTGGTCAGCAGCTGTAGTAAAAAACAACTGCAGCAGGAAGAGAAAAAATAACCCAGAGGTGTATCTGTGTCTGGCAAATCATGATTTGGCCCAGTCTCTTCCTCAAAAGGCTGAACCACAGGTGCGGAAGTCGCCGGTCGCCACGTGGTCACAAACGCAAACAAAGGCGATCATCATCATCTTCATCACTTTCTTCGCCTTCTTCTCCCTCTTTCTTCCTCTCAAACATCCACATCACTTTCATTAAACTCCTCTCTTTCATATTTTTCTACTTCTGTAATATATCATCCACTCTCTTTCGTATAATCAAAAATCGCCGCAGTAGAAGCGCTAGCAGACCCATTTTCAGAAACAAGGCGATGCCGTCTGCAGCAATGGAATGCGGTCGTTCACGACCACTAGCTTTGTGACTGAATTGCTTCCCACACCCCATACTCTGCTAGATTTCATTGGACCCTCTCAGGGATGCACGTTATTTTGGCCACCCTGACTTAAAACAAGGTCGCAGTGTGTGAGGGAAACTAACGCGGCACGTACGGCGGTTGCGCCGGAACGAACAGCAGGGGAGACAAACACAGCGCCGGTACGGGCGAAACGAATGCAGAGGTTAGTGAGTCACACATTCCTGGTTTTCCAAGCACCTTATATTTGTTCTCAAAGAAAGAGAACCCGAGTTTCACGGGCTCGACCAATGGAATCACTGGCACACACAAAATCACCCGTTTTGTACCAATAAATCCCCAAGTTATTTTTATTCCACCAATGGATCACAAGTCACCTACACCTACAAACACACACCACAGCTGCTAGTTCAAAAAAGACGTGGGCACCCAGTGGTTAATGCATAACCTATTAAAACCCTCATGTTCGAATAGGTTAATGCATAACCTATTCAAACTCATGTTCGATTCCCCCCCGAAGCTACCCATTGCCCTAACACCGGACTTCTCCACCAGCCCATGACTGATGCTTCAAGTATTTACTCCCTCTAAAGACAACAAGGCGCAAACCACTCAATTGGCCGCAGCCTTCCATTCATTCCTCAGAACAGGGACGACTGAATGGTCGCTGTACTCTGCCTGCAGGCGACGGTCACCTACCCGTGACGGTCACCTGACACGATCGCCTTCCCTTCAGGCCCACTGGAGAGCCCAGTGAATAGTCAGTGCTCAAAGTGGACACTCTTCTCTACCCGGACCGGCAGGTCAGCATGTTCTTGTTACTATCCCTCGACATGCGAAACACTTCCCAGTAACCCTCCTCCTTCAGTATATCGACTCGGGGTATCCCCTCTGGTGAAGCCTGAATTCGCACACTTGAAGAACCCAAGGACTTGCTCTCAACAACACAAAACTACCCTTAATTTGCCTAAATGCTCGAGAACATTCGGCCGACTCATGACACCCCCCGTACCAAAAGAATGTTTTCAATCAACATTTCCTTCCAGGACGAATGTTCTCAGATTGGATAAAACAACTCAGGGCATGGATCAGTATAAAGTGCACCTCTTGCTTTAAGACATCACGTCCATCAACATCTCTAACATGGAAAAAGTACCCAAATTTTAAAAATAATAAATCAGTCAGATAGTCCATTGAATCACTCAGTCATAAACGGGGCTCACATATAATCAAGAACTCTCATAAAGTAGCTATCAGCATGTTCATGCATATAAATTTAAATCATTCCATTTCACTTCTAATAATAACACTACCATGATTAAACCCCAAAGATTCAAATTCAGGTGTGGGCCCAGCCTCCTAAACATCAAAATCAAATTCAGGCGTGTAGCCACAACCTACATACATAAAAAATCAAATTCAGGCGTGTAGCCACAACCTACATAACATCAAAATCAAATTCAGGCGTGTAGCCACACCTACATAACATCAAAATCAAAATTCAGGCGTGTGGCCACAAACTGCTCACACGGCCACACACACATATGCAAATCAAGCATTTATCCTGATTTCACAACATAAGGACATTTTCACACTTGTGACAAAACAACATGAGCAAACAGATATGAACCAGAAAAATCAAAAACACGTGAGCACGAAATAAACCCCGCTCCAAAATGGGCAATGAACAAAAGTAACGCATACAGGTAAACCATATATCAAAAAATGAAAAATAACACATAAACCCTAGGCTCAATCCCGCCCTATATGGGCAATCAAAATCAATAACACAACTGGCCAGCTACATCATTACACAGTAGCTGTCCGTAACAGATGACTGCTCACACCACCACCACAATCACAGCAGCCCGTAGGCATTGCTCCTACCATTGTCCTGCTTCTGTTGTTCACACTACAACAGCAACCCCAGGAGGCTTACTCCAACCCTGACCACTCCTGCCCCTCTCAATCTTGACCGCCGTTTGTGGCTCGCCAATGACCTGGGGAAGATAGTTTGCGCATTCCAGGTTTTAAAGAGAGTCAGCGCACCTTTTTCACAATTTTAGTCCTTAAAGGAGCGCTGTGAAAATCTGCGCGATCCTCTCTAGCCTTGTTGGGCAAAATCTCTGTGACATTCAGTCCCCTTTGCATTCATTGCCTCAGGGTCTGTTGTTCGAAAAATCACGTGAAACTGGGCTGTCGCACCCCATTCACTGCGACGACGATCATCTCCCCTTTTTTCAAAATGTTAAGAGATGATCCCTCACTCATCTATCCGAACCGATTTCCTTCTCTCTGAGGAAAATCCTTGGTTCGAATCCCGCTCTTTGGCCTAGCCCATTACTATTGAGCCTTATTTACTTTACCCTTTCCTGACACTGGATTATCTGCTCCTTTGAGCTGACTATCTTTGGCATTTTCTAACGATAGCTGGTCACCTCGCCCTTCTTGCCAATGCGTTATTACTGCCTCCCTGGCCCCAAAACCCAGCTGCTGGTTTCCAGTTACTCTGTGGTCCATGTTGGCCCCGACCCTGAGGTCCGCCACCGTGGCTCCTACATTTCTGACTACCACGGCATGCCAACAACTTTTTGAACCACCACTACGGCCACCTCCAGGGCCTACGGCACCGCCACTACGGCCACCTCCATGGCCTACGGCACCCGCCCACGACCTATTTTATGGTCCACTGCAACCCCCCCCACGGCCACCTTCTTTGGCCTACACTAGCTCCACTGCTAGGGGCGCCGTGAAATTTCCACCTGCTTTCTGTTTACTTTTCCTACCCTGCACTGCCCTTGCTTTCCCTACTTGATGGCAGTCTGGTCGGGCTTCGGGAGGATATAACCTACCCCAAACAAAGCTGGATAGGGAAGACTGTTTGGCACTGCGTGCAGTGAGAGTACTCCTGCCCAAACTCTGACTCTATTTTGACACGGGCAAAGGTAGCCGTTTAAATTCTTCCATCTGATTTCGCACGCAGGTGGTTTCCCCGTATAGTCTGTCTCTCTCACAAAACCGGGCTCTACCATTGCCGCAAGAGTAAAGTCCTGTGTCTAATAAGCAGGTCACCGGTTTCCCCGGGTTTACTACTGCCCTAGTAGTTGGTGGTGGCACCCTGCCTTCCTGTTGAACTGTATCAACAGCAACAACTGAGTGTTTTTCGCACCCCCGCTACATTCCTTGGCGATATGACCCTCTCGCCCACACTTTAAAACATGTGCGTTTCACTCTAACATTCTCTCCAGTCCCACTGTTCCCACGGGACTTAAAATCCGTTCTAACTGCGGTCTCGCCTCCTGTTTTGTGGGGAGTCGGCGAATCATTTTCCTGACTGTGTGGTCTGGGCATTACGGGTCGACTGGTTCGATCCCTTATCAATTACGGCTGATCATGGGCAGATTCATACCTGTCTGCAACTTTCACAAAACCCCTCTAATTCCCCTAATTCTCTTTCCGCCAAGGATTACTGTGAGATCCTTCCGACAAGTGGAGAGAATTTTGCTCCATAAAGATCTCCTCCCTCAAAAAATTCAAAAGTTTGTTCGATGTTCCCAAACCTTTATCCCCATTTGTCAAAGAGAGCCCTAAGCCGAAAAGGAACTGTACGTGCGTCTCCACTGATTTACGAACGGTTTCTTGAACAATTTTCCTATATCTATCGGCGGTTACCTGGTACCTCGAAACAAGCATCGCCCCACCGACTCATAATCTGTCTGTTTTTCCGGTGGTAAGCAGAAAAAAGCATCCCTAGCTTTGGGGTGTCAGCAGCGCAGACAAATTTGTGGCCCACCGTTCTTCGGGAAAGCCCTGATCTTTGGCAATCCTTTCAAATTGCGAAATGAAATCCTCTAAATGGTCGGGATTATCATCGAACCTTGGCATAAATTTATCAAGGGACTGATATGTGGGCAAAGTTCACTTGAGGTTTTGCGTCCCCGTCCCGTTCTTTCTCCAATTTTAAATTTTCTAACTCAAACTGCCTTATCTTCTCTCTTTCTCTTTCCTCTCTTTCCCGTTTCTTTCCCCTTCTTCTCTTTCCCCCTTCTCTCTCCTCCCTTTTCCCGTTCTCTCTCCTCCTTTTCCCGTTCTCTTTCTCTCTCCTCTCTTTCCCGTTTCTCTCTCCTCTTTTTTCCCGTTCTCTTTTCTCTCTTCCTTTTTCCCGTTTTCTTTCTCTCTCCTCTTTTTCCCGTTCTCTTTCTCCTCTCCTCTCTTTTCTGTTCTCGTTCTCTCTGTTTTTCTGAGCCTCAATTACCGGGGCCAGTTTTCATCTAACATTGCCTTCGTTCCGGACCCTTTAGTCCTAAAGCTTTTCTTCTTCTATGAGGTCCATCTTTTTAGCGGACCCATTGTCTCAGCACCCTCTTCAGTCGACATTCTGAAGCTATCTAACCCTCGATCAGCTAGTTAATACAACCACAGTACAAGCGAGATATCCACACGATCACTTGTAAATAAGCAATCAAATAGTTGTGCTACACACAATCAACCTCAAAAAGAACCAAATCAAGCAAGTTCAAATACAAGGCCCAGTCATGAAAAAAAAAAGATCAAAACAATCAACACATGAAATAACGTCTTCCCGTAAAAGAAACAACAATCTAGGTTTCAACAATTATGACAGATTTCAAATCCCTCTGCAATTGAACAAAACCCGATAATAAAAACACTTAAGGCCATTTAGTTCATCCCCGGGCGAGCCCCCCCATTGTGGACGGATCCCGACGCTCCCCCTCGTTAAAAAAATATGATTTTCATATTCAGGGATGCCCGGGGGTTATAGACAGAAGTATTTACGCTTTCACAACCAAAAAGCGCTCTCCGCATAGGCACACGCACTCTTCACTCACATCGGGGGGCCCCCACAAAGGTGACGGGAAACCAAACATTTTCATAGAAAATAATCGACTTTATTTAAAATTGACTCCGAGCGCCCACCCGTCACAACCCCAACACAACTAAACTGTACATACCACAATGTAAACATCATCAGACAATCTCATAAATCGCCCTCCCCTTTCCTTCAATTACTTTCATTAACCAGGAAGACATATTCCACTATTCCGTTTGCACACTTAAAACTTAAGAGCAATAAAGCGTCCATAACTTGCCAGCATTCCTTGGTTGACCGTCAGTTTCTCTCATCCCACTGTGCGACTACGAGCTGAAACTGCCACACCGTTGTGTCCTCCCGATTGGCCAAAACCAGTTGGGGGACACTGGCAACGTAGCTTGAGTCGCACTCTCACACTGAGTCTCCCGGACTCCACCACACTTCGCCCCCTCCACGGAAAGGGCTCCTGTCGGCCTCTCCCCCAGGTCTTCTCTGGCTGCAAACACCCCACCCTGTCTGGCAGCTCCCTGTCTAGGCTCCAACAGGCTGTCACGTCTTGCTGTCGACCGTCCCCACACGGGGGACAATTCTTCTCGTCGTCGGCCCCCGAGGCTCAGCAACCTCCCCCTGTCTTACGTCCCCACCCAGGAGAAACAAGGCGACAGCTAACCTCTGCTTCACGCTGTATTTTCTTGAGCCCTCAGCAAGACGGGCGAGTTCACTTTCCCTTAAGTTAGTCACACACTTCCTGGTTTTCCAAGCACCCTTTTATTTGTTCTCAAAGTAAGAGAACCCGAGTTTCACTGGCTCGACCAATGGAATCACTGGCACACAACATCACCCGATTTGTACCAATAAATCCCCCAAATTATTTTTATTCCCCAATGGAATCACAAGTCACCTTACACCTACAAACACACACCCACAGCTGCTAGTGTCAACAAAGGGCGTGGGCACCCAGTGGTTAATGCATAACCAAATTTAAACTCATGTTCGATTCCCCGAAGCTAACCCATTGCCCAACAGCCGGGGCTTCTCCACCCGCCATGACTGATGCTTCAAGTATTTATACCTCAAAAGACAACAAGGCGCCAAACCACTCAATTGGCCGCCCGCCTTCATTCATTCCTCAGAACAGGGCGACTGAAAAGGTCGCTGTACTCTGCCTGCAGGCTGACGGTCACCTACCCGGACGGTCACCTGACACCCGGGTCGCCTTCCCCTTTAGGCCCACTGAGAGCCCAGTGAATAGTCCAGTGCTCAAAGTGGACACTCTTCTCTACCAGGACCGGCAGGTCAGCATGTTCTTGTTACTATCCCTCGGACATGCGAAACCTTCCCAGTAACTCCTCCTCCTTCAGTATACGACTCGGGGTATTCCCCTCTGGTGATGCTGAATTCGCACACTTGAAGAACCCAAGGACTTTCTCTCAACCCAACAGCAAAACTAAACCCCTTTAAATTTTCCTAAATGCTCGAGAACATTCGGCCCGACTCATACACCCCGGATGGTGTCATCATTAACAGACAGGTAAATCCCCTGGATGGTGTCATCAATAACAGACAGGTTAAATCCCTGGATGGGGTCATCATAACAGAAGGGAGATCCCCTGGATGGTGTCATCATTAACTACAGGTAGATCCCCTGGATGGTGTCATCAATAACCCAAAAGGTAAATTACATGGATGGTGTCATCATTAACAGACAGGTAGATCCCCTGGATGGTGTCATCATTAACAGACAGGTAGTCTCCTGGAAAGGTGTCAGGTAAAAACCCCTGGATGGTGTCATCATTAAAGACAGGTAAATCCCCTGGATGGTGTCATTAACAGACAGGTAGATCCCCTGGATGGTGTCACATTAAAAAGACAGGTAAAAAACCCTGGGATGGGTCCTCATTTTAACCCGACAGGTAGATCCCCTGGGTGGTGTCATCATTAACAGACAGGTAGATCCCCTGGATGGTGTCATCATTAACAGACAGGTAGATCCCCTGGTGGTGTCATCATTAACAGACAGGTAGAATCCCGGATGGTGTCTCATTAACAGACAGGTAGATCCCCTGGATGGTGTCATCATTAACAACAGGTAGATTTCCCCCGGATGGTGTCATCATTAACAGACAGGGAGATCCCCTGGATGGTGTCATCATTAACAGACAGGTAGATCCCCTGGATGGTGTCATCGTTTAAAAACAGGGAGATCCCTGGATGATGTCATCTTAACAGACGGTAAATCCCCTGGATGGTGTCATCATTAACAGACAGGTAGATCCCCTGGGTGGTGTCATTAACAGACAGGTAGATCCCCTGGATGGTGTCATCCCTTAACAGGTAGATCCCCTGGATGGTGTCATCAATTAAAAAGACAGGTAAATCCCCTGGTGGTGTCAGGTAAATCCCCTGGATGGTATCATCATTTAAAAGACCCGGTAAATCCCCTGGATGTATCAGGGTAAATCCCCTGGATTGTGTCATCAATTTAACAGACAGTAGATCCCCTGGATTGTGTATCATAACGACAGGTAGATCCCCTGGGTGGTGTCATCATTAACGAAGGAAATCCCCCGGATGGTGTCATCATTAACAGACAGGTAGATCCCCTGGATGGTGTCATCATTACCCGACAGGTAGAATCCCTGGATGGTGTCATCATTAACAGACAGGTAGATCCCCCGGATGGTGTCATTAACAGACAGGTAGATCCCCGGATGGTGTCACATTAACAGACAGGTAAAATTACATGGGTGGTGTCATCATTAACAGCAGGTGATCCCCTGGAGGTGTCATCATTAACAGACAGGTAGATCCCTGGATGGTTTTCAAACATTAACAGACAGGTAAATTACATGGATGGTGTTCATTAACAGACAGGTAGATCCCCTGGATGGTGTCATCATTAACAGACAGGTAGATCCCCGGATGGTGTCCCTCATTAACAGACAGGTATATCCCCTGGATGGTGTCATCATTAACAGACAGGTAGATCCCCTGGATGGTGTCATCATTAAAAAGACAGGTAATCCCCGGATGGTGTCATCATTAACAGACAGGTAGATCCCCTGGATGGGGTCATCATTAACAGACAGGTAGATCCCTGGATGGTGTATCATTAACGACAGGTAGATCCCCTGGATGGTGTCATCATTAACAGACCCGGTAGATCCCCTGGATGGTGTCATCATAACAGACCCGGTAGATCCCCTGGATGGTGTCATCAATTAACAGACAGGTTAGATCCCCTGGTGGTGTCATCATTAACAGACCGGTAGATCCCCTGGATGGTGTCATCATTAACAGACAGGTAGATCCCCTGGATGGTGTTCATCATTCCACGGATGGTAGTCAACAATACCAGACAGTAAATTACATGGAATGAGTCATCATTAACAGACAGTTAGATCCCCTTGGATGGTGTCAACATTAACAGACAAGTTAAACCCCTTGATGGGAGTCATCAAATGACATTAACAGACCAGGTATGGATTTCCCCCAGGATGGTGTCATCATAAACAGACAGGTATATTCCACTGTATGGTGTCATCATCTAAACACGAACAGGTAATCCCCAGGTGGTGACATTCACAAGACAGGTAGATCCGCCTGATGGTGTCATCATTAACAGACAGGTAGATCCCACTGGATGGTGTCATCAATAACACAGACAGGTAAATAACATGGAAGGTGTCTCATAACAGACAGTTAGATCCCCCTGATTGTGTCATCAATACAGACAGGTAGATCCCTGGATGGTGTCAGGTAGATTCCCCTGGATGGTGTCATCATTAACAGACAGGTAGATCCCCTGGATGGTGTCATCATTAACAGACAGGTAGATCCCCTGGATGGTGTCAGGTAGATCCCCTGGATGGTGTCATCATTAAACAGACAGGTAAATCCCCTGGATGGTGTCATCATTAAAGACAGGTAGATCCCCTGGATGGTGTCATCATTAACAGACAGGTAAATTACATGGATGAGTCGTTTGTTTGTATGCTTTTGTTTGTTTGTTTGTGTCATCCCTGTGAGAGAGATTTTCACCTGTGGGATGGATGCTGTCACACTGGTTGTTGCTGATGTTGTTGTTGTTGCAGAACCACCTGATTGTGTCATCCGCGTCACCTCAGCTCCATCGTGGATGAACACCACTTCATCAACGACACCTTCTCCCAAATGAGGCAAGTCACTCCTCATTCAACTCAAACTGTCACCTTTCTCTTGCCGCTGGATGAAGTAACTCACTCCTCACTCAAACTGTCACATTTGTCTTGACTCTGGATGAAGTAACTCACTCCTCACTCAAACTGTCACATTTGTCTTGACTCTGGATGAGGTAACTCACTCCTCACTCAAACTGTCACATTTGTCTTGACTCTGGATGAGGTAACTCACTCCTCACTCAAACTGTCACATTTGTTTTGACTCTGGATGAGGTAACTCACTCCTCACTCAAACTGTCACATTTTTGACAGATGACACTGTTTGTTTTTGATGTTTTTGACTGATCATGATGCCTGCTTTTGATGTTTTTGACTGATCATAATGCCTGCTTTTGATGTTTTTGACTGATCATAATGCCTGCTTTTGATGTTTTTGACTGATCATAATGCTTGCTTTTGATGTTTTTGACTGATCATAATGCCTGCTTTTGATGATTTTGACTGATCATAATGCCTCTGCTTTTGATGTTTTTGACTGATCATAATGCCTGCTTTTGATGTTTTTGACTGTTCATAATGCCTGCTTTTGATGTTTTGATGGATTATAAAGCCTGCTTTTGATGGATTACAGTACCTGCTTTTGATGGTTTGACGGATTATAATACCTGCTTTTGATGGATTATAGTACCTGCTTTTGATGCTTTTCACAGATTATAATACCTGCTTCTGATGCTTTTAACAGATTATAATGCCTGCCTTTGATGTTTTGATGGATTGTAATACCTGCTTCTGATGCTTTTGACAGACTATAATGCCTGCTTTTGATGTTTTGACAGATTATAATACCTGCTTTTTATGTTTTGACAGATTATACTGCCAGTTTTTTCACGCTTTTGATGGAGAATACAGTAGCTTTTGATGGAGAATACAGTAGCTTTTGATGCTTTTGACTGATGATAAGGTCTGCTTTGGGTAATTTTAACTATTAATATTATCAGAAAGTTTATGATGTTGAATTATGTGCCTGCATTGTTGTGTATTTGATGGATGTTTTTGCCCGCCCCATGTTTATGTCTTATTTCGTTTGTTTGTTTGAGTTTTGGCTCATTTACATTGCCAGTATCATGCTACCTGCATTTTCCTGTTTTTGAGGGATGACACTTCCCATACCTTTATGTTTTTCACTTGCATTTTCCTGTTTTTGAGTCATGACACTTCCCATACATTTATGTTTTTCACTTGCATTTTCCTGTTTTTGAGTCATGACACTTCCCATACATTTATGTTTTTCACTTGCATTTTCCTGTTTTTGAGTCATGACACTTCCCATACATTTATGTTTTTCACTTGCATTTTCCTGTTTTTGATGATGACACTTCCCATACCTTTATGTTTTTCACTTGCATTTTCCTGTTTTTGAGCGATGACACTTCCCATACCTTTATGTCTTTCACTTGCAGGACTGCTTGATGTTTTTAAGACAATGTTGCCTCTATTTTTATCTCTTGTATTGATAGTAGTGCAGAAAATGTTATGTTTGTGAAAGTACTGCCTGATGTTTTTAAGACAATGTTGCCTCTATTTTTATCTCTTGTATTGATAGTAGTGCTGAAAATGTTATGTTTGTGAAAGTACTGCCTGATGTTTTTAAGACAATGTTGCCTCTATTTTTATCTCTTGTATTGATAGTAGTGCTGAAAATGTTATGTTTGTGAAAGTACTGCCTGATGTTTTAAGACAATGTTGCCTGTATTTTCATCTTTTGTTCTGAGAGTACTGCTGAAAATGTTATGTTTGTGAAAGTACTGCCTGATGTTTTTAAGGCAGTGTTGCCTGTATTTTATCTCTTGTACTGATAGTAGTGCTGAAAATGTTATGTTTGTGAAAGTGCTGCCTGAATGTCATGTTTTTACTGATACTTTGGGGTACATCTTCATGGTTTTGATGTATATTTTTGCCTGCATCTTTCATATTTTTATTGTTTTGTTGGTTTTTTTTTTTTTTTTTTTTTTGGGGGGGGGGGGGGGGGGGGGGGGGGGGGGGGCGAGAGAGGAGCTGATATTTTTGCCTATACTTCTAATTCTATGTTTGTAACTGATCTTTTGCCGGTATTTTTATCTGACAATTTTTTTTTACTAATTCTTGATGCTGTTGTCTGATACCATATTTCCTGTATAGTGCCCTCTTTTGGTTGTGATCTTTTTGCTACATTTTTGTTGGAGTTGATCTGAACCCATATTTTCTGCTATAGTGCCTTTATGTTGTGATATTTCTGCCTACATTTTGATGTGTTTGATTGCATTTATATTTCCTGTATATTGCCTCTTGTGTTGTGATATTTGTAACTACATTTTGACGCTTGTTGATCGTCTTTATTTCCCTGTATAGTGCTCTTATGTTGTTTTATTTCTGGACTACATTTTGCGCTGTTGATTGACCTTATTTCCTGTAACCACGTCGCATCTTATGTTGTGTTATTTCTGACATTTTGATCTGATGAGCTGACCATATTTCCTGTATAACAGTATTGACGGATGTATATAAACAACGGATGTATGAAAGTCTGGATGTATGAAAGGGGCAGGAAGACGGTCCAGGCAGAAGCTACTCTTTGTTATTACTTAGAATGTGCCCGTTTGTATGTAAATCGGATGTATAAAAGTCGGTTGTATGAAAGCAAATCTCTGTCCGAGCAGACAAATGCGTTGTTGCACGAACCGGTTGTAAGAAAAGAAAAGTTAGACCAAGTCACCAAAGTGCTAGTAGAGTAAAAGTCCCTTCCATAGCGACTCGAACTTCAAAATGGGCGGACCCGCACACGCAAAGCGAAAAGTTACAGGCAAACGTAGAGTGTTGAATGTCTGAGCGCCTTAAAATATAGAGGCAGTCGAGGACTGTCCACAGAAATCCCGACACACAGGATGGCAGTGATTTAGGTTGTCGCCCGGCCCAACGATGTCGAACATCATGAAAGACAAGAACATTATCTTGCTCAGGCCAAGGATAGCGGCGATAGTGTGCGTCGAGAATGAGGGCACGGAGCTATCAGCTGCCGTCTGTGAACAACAGCGCTGTGGAATGGTTTACGTCACTGCAGGTGGGCTAATTCTTTTTTTGCCCTTATGAATTTTTATTGTTGATTGATTTGAAACTAGTATGTTGATACTGTTCCGCGCTCTAAAAGTGTGGTATCAGTTGTGTCACAGTGTGTTGTATGTGTACGGGCTCATACGAACGTGTCTGTGTGTGTACGTGTGGCGCGCATGCGTGCGTGCTGTCTGCGTGTGTGTGTGTGTGTGTGTGGGTGTGTGTGTGTGTGTGTGTCGTGTGTGTGTGTCTGTCTGTATGCCTGTCTATTTACTGTATCGGTGGCCCGTGTCCCTGTCTGTCTGTTTGCTGGTTGGCTGTCTGTCTGTCTTCTTGTACTTTGTGCCTCAGTGCCTGAATTGTCTGATAGCCTAAAAATTATGGAGGTCGGCCCGGTGGGTAGGGGCATCATGTTATGAGTGCGTTTCACATAATCCTGTTCTACATTCTATACATACCGGTGCGGATGAATTCCGCTTCTAGCCCTTCCCCCCCACCCGCCCCTCCAACCCTCGATCTTGTACGTAGCGTCCTCTCCCTTATGACGCCTGTATGCATTGTGTGCCTCTGTGTGTGTTGTGTATGTGAGTGCGCATGATGCTGTGTGTGTGTGTGTGTGATTGGGTGCATGCATGTGTGTGTGGGGGTGGGGGTGTGTAATGTGTAGTGAGTGCGTGGTGCGGAGGGCGTGTGGTGGAGCGTTGGAGCGAGATGCATGCGTGTGTTCCTTGCTGTCGCTCGAAGTACTGGCTGCTTTCAAATGTGAGATGACAGATTGTGATACTTGACACACATTGTGATTACATGTACATACTTAATATTATACACTGTGTGCGTGCGTGTGTGTGTGCATATGTGTGTGTGTGTTTATGCAGTAGTCAGTGTGTTGTGCGTCGAGGCATCAGTGTGTGTATGTGTGTTGTGTGGATGGGGGACGGGGGGAGGGAAAGGAAGTGGTGGGGGTGCAGCAGTTGGGTGTGTGTATGCGTCGTGTGTGGTGTGCGCTGTGTGTGTGTGTGTGTGTGTGTGTGTGTGTGTGTGTGATGTTGGGTAGTGTGCGTGTGTGTGTGGGCGTTGTGTGTTGACGATATCCTTAGAATATATTTATTGCAGAGTATTTGTATGGAATATGTATCCACATGTTTTATTTCTTGATTTTTATAGAGGAATGTCTTTTTAGAATGTTTTACTTCATTTACTGACAACACACACGAGTTTTCCGCAGGGAGTGTATTAAAAAATTTGAATTTGAATTCGGCTGTCAAGAAATGAAACAATGAGTGCATAATTCCAACTAATTGATTTCTTTTCAAAATGTAATTCAACTTTTTTTAAGTTCCCACATTCAGGTTTAAGCAACGTTCCCCTTGACGGCTTGATCATCCGCTCCAAAGCGAGGAGTTTGGCTGATCGATGGAGAAGCATTGGCATGCACAAACTCCTGGGCTGCAGCCGTTGGAAGACTCCGACAGGACTTGTCTTCAAAAAAGATGCATGGCGTAGAGGGCTTCCGTCGACGAGAAGTCAACAAGAGCTTGGGTCGAAGAACATTTGGAGGCCAACGCTACCGACAGATTACAAGGCCGACGACGTCTACAAGGTGGACGATACAGGTCTGTTTTGGAAATTCTTCCTGACAGAACATTTGCCTTCAGAGGGAGACTTGGCACCGGAGGGAAGAAATCGCGCGATGTGAGTGACATTCACGTTTTGTTGCAACATGTCCGGAACAGACAAGCATGCCAGTCTTTATTGGCAAATACGCCCGAATCCGAGATGCTTCAAACATGTCAAGAATGATTTGCCTGTGCAATATGACAGCAACGTATATGCTTGGATAACAAAAGAAAATATTCAAACCCTGGCTCATTCGTTTGAATAGAGACATGGAAATGCAAAAAAATAGCGATAGGTCTACTCGTGTGATGGGACAACTGTTCCAGTCACAAATTGCCTGTATTCCGTTGCAGTCGAGGTACTGGTTCCTTCGCACAATGCGACATCGAAACTCCAGCCCTTGAGCGGCATCATTCAGAATTTCAAAGTGAATTATACAGGAGGTCCATGTGTTTGAACCTTTCGCCTGCATGGAGGGAGAGGAGGTACCTAACAGCCAATCTTCGTGATGTCATACACATGACCGCGCTAGGTCGTGGGGAAAAGGTCATACAGGACAACATTTGCCCACTGCTTCGCAATGCTGGCTCTCGGTCATTCTCAGATGACAGGACAGCATCAGATTCAGACACCTGCCTTGAGACAGCCAGCAGGAAGTGGAGCCGTTCCTTTCTCGCCTGTTTCAGGAGTGGAACTTCCCCCCATTGATTATTTCAATGTCTGATGAGGAAGTGATCCACCGAGGATCCATCAGCCGCCACGGATGTAAGCAGCAGAAACCGTGCAATTCCAGAAATCCCAGTTCCGATGCATCTTCAGAGGAAGAGACGAAGAATTGACCCAGGTGTCATCAAGAGTGGCTATGGCGTCCGCAACGGTCATTATGCTACGTTGTATGCTGGACAGGAAAGACGGAACTGTTTCAAGTGCTTCAATGGGTGCAAGGAGATTTATTCTTTCGCCACATTGGTGGGATTCAAAAAAACAGGACACGTGTTTCAGGACTTTTTTGAAAGAGACAGAATGGGCGTTGGGAGGAGAGGGAGGAGGGAAGTGGCCTGGGAGAAGAGGGAGGAGGAAGTGGTGTGGGAGGATAGGGGAGGAGGTAGTGACTGGGAGGAGACGGGAAGGGGACAGTGGATTGTGGGAGGGAAGGGGAGCGAGGAAGTTGGCCTGGGGGGAGTGGGAAGGATGAAGTGGTGTGGGAGAAGGGGAGGAGGAAGTGGCCTGGGAGGAGAGGGGAGGAGGGAAGTTGGAGTTGAGTGTACGGAGGGGCGAAGGAAGTGGCGTGGAAAGAGAGGATACGAGGACAGAGTGGGGAAACAAGACAGGAGAAAAGTAGGGACTTGGGATGACTTTGGAAAGCAAACACGGGTCCTGTCAGATTTTTTTGAAAGAGACAGTGGCATAGGAGGAGAGGGGAGACGGGAGTTGCGTGGGTGGAGAGGGGACAAGGTGAGGGGAAAAAAAGGCGAGTGGAGAAAGAGGGGACTTGGGATGGACGGGAAGACATAGGGGGGCGGAGAAAGGAGAGAGGAGGAGTTTGGAAGGACAAGGGAAGCGTGAAGGCGAGAGGAGAGGGACTTGGGGAAAGAGAGGAGAGGAAGGGGGTAGAGAGGGAGGAGGGACAGGGGGCAGTTGTACGGAGAGAAAAGAAAATGGGAAGAGGGGTAAAAGAAGGTGATGGACAAAATTTGGTGGTGCACACGAGGGGCAGCCTCTATCCTTTCTTTCCCTAAATGTGGAATGGTGCGTGTTAGCCCACAGTGTGCACAGATTTGGGCCTTGCGGGCCCTTTGTTTTTGCCCGAACGGGGTCAACCCAGATCTTGGGGGTCCTTCGGAGGTTTAAAAACTTTGTAGTGGATGGAAATGCCTGTATCGTGCCATTAGCCTTGATTTATGATGGTAGCCAGGCCCAGCACATGGTTGTCCGAGAAAAAATTTTTGTAAGCGACATTCTTGTGCAGGAATATCAACAGGCTTTTTCTATGCATTAGTGGATGGTAGATGTAGTTGATTATCTCGCCTCACAACACCCTTCCGACACCGTTCATGGGGGTCGGATGTAGAAATATTCGCGGCTGCCACCCTCTTCAAACCACCATTGTGGTTGTACACAGCCACTTCTGAATGCTCGCCGGGAGATGGCTGCCACACCCACCCGTTTTCCCGATGAAATAAATGGGGTTGGACAAGGTCCGAGGAGAAAACATTTACCTCCGAAATGTTTGTCGGCCATTTTGAGCAGTGTGGTGTCCACAAAGGTAATCTAAATGAGGATGCCCTTGAAAAACTTCCCCACCAACGATTTTTATCCAGTTGCTATAGCTGTCAATGTGTTGTTCTGCTTAATTTGTTTGTCCATTCAATCATTTTTTTAACCTGTTTAAATTCGTCACGAAGACCCATAACAGCCAGAAGCATTTTTGTTACATTTAGAACCAGAGACATTGGTCATGTATGTGAATCAGTTTTATGTTCTTGTTGTTGTTGTTGTTGATTTAATCCATTTTGACAACTGATTTTAGGTTGAACGCCATTTAAATTTGTTTTTGTTTGTTATTCAGTCATTTTAACCTGTTATAAATTTGTCATGACTGAAGAGCCAATAATAGCCCAGGAAGGCATTTTTGTAACAATTAGGTACCAGAGGCTTTGTCGTGGGTGTGACTCAGTTGTGGATTGTTTTTTATGTTGCTTGTCGTTGTTTTTATCCATTAAATGGTTTTAAGTTTAATCACTGTTTTGTATTCAGTGTGCGCGTGTGGTGTGTGTGTTATAATGTGTGCGTTTTGAGAGAGAGAGAAAGAGAGGAGAGAGAGGAGAAGCGAGGAGAGGACTCAGAAAAATTAATTTTATGCTCGCCAACGGTCCTCTTACAAAGCTTCCCGCCCCCCCCCCCCCCCAAACATCGTCAAATGCGCAAAGGGTTGTGGAGGGAAACATCACAATACTGTTGTGCCACACACAAACACATACCACACACTGTGCGCGCGTGCGCACGACGTACGCACACTCACACACACGCATACACAGGAGAGGGGAGGGGAGGGGGGGGTGGGAGGGGGGGGCGGGAGAGATCTTTTAGGCGAGAGTGTCACGGCACAGGCAAAGCAGACAGTTTCCTTACAACAATCAGTTGCTTCTTTCTACAGTTGTCCTGATTGTGTTGTATGAAAGTAACATGTAATTTTTCCACTTGTTATTTCACAAACCTTTTCTTCTGACTTGGATAGTATCACACATTTAAACACAAAAAAACAACATAAAACAAAAATAAGAAAAAAAACTACTTTTATCAAGTAAATGATGCGTGGCCGGATGCATGAAAGGCATCCTCAATATTTTCTTGACATCGGTTACCGGATTTAGTAAAGACGGATGTATGAAGACCAAATTTGGGTCCCGAACGACTTTCTTACATCCGGTTCTCGCCTGTAGTGCTCTTATGTTGTGATGTTTCGATACATTTTGGTCGTTGTGGATGACTATTTTTCTGTTAGTGCCTTCCCTATGTTGCGATATTTTTTAGCAAACAATTCTGGCTGTTGTTTTCACGGTCTTTTGAGTATTGCTGTCTGTTGGTTAACTGTGACTTACGGTATTGGCTGTTTCTGAAGTTTTGACAGTGAAGGTGATAGCCTGTAGGTTTTACCCGTATTGACTGTATTCTGAAGTTTTGAGTACTGACAGTGTTTGCATTCTTTTTGTACAGAACGCTTCGCTTGCAGAGGTCGTTTCGTCGAACGTGCTGTGCGGTGAATGACGGGGAATTTACTATGATGAGCCGGTTACCCAGCTCCCTCAACAAGGGCAGTGACCGACACAGGTCACAGGCTGCCAGTTCAGGGTCTGCAGTGATGGTGTTTGGGCTAGTGTGTGTGTCTGTGTGCGTTGTATGCATGGCGTAAATATTCTGTCTTTATATATGGAATCTGCTTGTTAGTTCAACTGACACAGAGGGAATCCGTTTTCAAGATTTTTGTAAAGAAATGGAAAAGCCTTCAGCCATGCGTCGCATCTTTGCTTGGCACACGGATCCAGTTGTCCGAGGCCACAACTGGAACTACTCGTTTGGCAGGAGACCCCCTTCGCGTTCTCGTTCGGAAACTGACAGCACTGTGTGGCAAGGAGAACCCGTTTGGCCAGTTCTCGTTCGGAATGAAGCACTAGTGTGGCAAGGTGCCACCCCTTCGGCCAGTTATCATTCATTGTCCCTGGAGGAGGGATCGACGGACTCTGAAAGGGCACCTGCTATCCACTGTGACCTCGCTGCTTTCACAAACAGTGTTCAGAATTAGCACCCTGCCATTTGTGAAACCATTAAGAGCACCCTAGCCATTTCAGCAACATTAGAGAGGACCCCTGACATTTGAGAATATTACAGAGCACCACTGCCATTCCGCAACATTAGAGAGGGACCCCGCCATTTCAGCAACATTACAGAGCACCCCTGCCATTTCAGCAAATTTACAGGCAACCCTGCATTTGTGCTACTTTAGAGAGGACCCCTGCCATTTCTGCAACATTACCAGAGCACCTGCCATTTCAGCTACCATTAGAGATCGCACTCTGCCATTCAGCCAACATTAGAAGAGCACCCTGCCATTTCGCAACATTAGAGAGCACCCCTGCCATTTCAGCAACATTGGAGAGAACCCTGCCATCTTCAGCAAAATTGGAGTGCACCCCTGCCTTTCCTAGAAAATTAGAGAGGGGACCCTGCCATTTCAGCAACATTAGAGAGGACCCCTGCCATTCCCGCAGCATTAGGAGAGCGCACCACTTCCATTTCAGCAACATTTACAGAGCACCCCTGCCCTTTTAAGCAACATTAGTGAGCATCCCATGCCATCTTCAGCAAACATTAGAGAGCACCCCTGCATTTCAGCAACAGTAGAGAGCACTGCCATTCAGCAACATTGGGAGAGCACCCTGCAATTTCAGCAAAATTGGAGGGACCTGCCATTTCAGCACAATACCACCCCTGCCATTTTTTCCAGCAACATTAGAGAGCACCCCTGCCCATTTCAGCAAAATTAGAGATGGACCCCTGCCATTCAGAACATTAGAGGACCTGCCATTACAGCAACATTAGAGAGCAGCCCTGCCCATTTCAGAAAATTAGAGTGCCCAGCCCGCCATTTCGTGCTCATTTAGAGAGCAGCCTTGCCATTTCAGCAATACATCAGATAGCAACCCCTCTGCCTTTTCAGCAACATCAGATAGCACCACTGCCATTTCGCAAACATTAAGAGAGAAGCCCTGCCATTTCAGCAACATTAGTGGGCAAGCCCCTTGCCTTTTCAGCAACACTGTTCAGACATTACAGAGGCCTAAACAATGGAGTGAATAGGACCACCCTCCCACGCTCTCAGCCCACCCACCCCCTCTCTACCTCGCACCCAGTCCCCATCTCCCCTAACCCTTCTTCTTCCACCCCCCCCCCCCCCCACCCCCCCCCCCCCCCCACCACCCCCCCCCCCCCCCCCCCCCCCCCCCCCCCCCCCCCCCCACCCCCCCCCACCCCCCCCCCCCCCCCACCCCCCACCCCCCCCCCCCCCCCCCCCCCCCCCCCCCCCCCCCCCCCCCCCCCCCCCCCCCCCACCCCACCCCCCCCCCCCCCCCCCCCCCCCCCACCCCCCCCCCCCCCCCCCCCCTGCCTAAGTCCCACTCAAGACATGGTTTAATGGTGACGCCTTGACTTATCATTGCTGAAGTGGTAGAAGGCTTTTAACGGATGGCAACGATCTGACAGAGACGTTATCCATTGTGAAGTTAGTGGATGACTTTTCACGGACTGACAGAGATGTTTCTCATTGGATGAAGTAGTGGAAGGACTTTTATCGGAACTGTCCAGACAGAGACGTATATCATTGCTGAAGTAGTGGGAGGCTTTTTAACGGATGACTGAGAGACGTTTTATCATTGCTGAAGTAGTGGAAGACTTAACGGACTGACAGAGACGTTGTATCATTGTGGAGTAGAGGAAGTCTTTTATCGGGTTCTGACAGGAAGATGTTTATCTATTGCTGAATGGTGGAAGACTTTAACGAGACTGACAGAGACGTTTTATCATTGCTGAAGTGGTGGAAGTCTTTTAACGGATGTACAGAGCACGTTTTAGCATCTGCTGAAGTGGTTTGAGGGAAGACTTTTAACGGACTGACAGAGACGTTTATCATTTGCTCGAAGTAGTGGGAGACCTTTTAAGGACTGACAGAGACGTTATTCATTGCTAAAGTGGTGGAGACTTTTAACGGACTGACAGAAGACGTTTTATCATTGCTGGAAGTAGTGGAAGACTTTTAACGGAACTGACAGAGACGTTTATCATTGCTGAAGTAGTGGAAGACTTTTAAGGGACTGACAGTAGACGTTTATCTTTGCTATAGTGTATGGCTTTTAACGGACTTGGACTGAGACGTTTTCATTGCTGAAGTGGTGGAAAGACTTTTTAAACAGATGAGAGACGTTTATTTCCGTGATGGCTTGAAGTGTGGATGATTTTTTTATGATACGACTGAAAGATGTCGTTTATCATTGTGAAGTAGGTGCTGGAAGGAATTTTAACGGACTGGACAGAGGACGTTTATCATTGCTGAGTGATGGAAGACTTTTAGCGGACTGACAGTGACGTTTATCATTGCTGAAGTGGTGGAAGACTTTTTTAACGGACTGACAGAGATGTTTATGATTGCTGAAGTAGTTGAAGGCTTTGATCGGACTCGGACAGAGACGTTTTTCATTGCTGATGTAGTGGGAAAAAAAAAAAGTCTTTTTTTAACGGACTGACAGATGCGTTTATCATTGTGGAAGTAGGGAAGACTTTTAACAGAAGGCAGGCTCTGACAGAGACGTTTTACATTGCAAAAGGAGCGGAGGCCGGTGTTTTCATCACCGCACACTGGAGGCGTGTTCTCAGCACCGCACATTATGGCCGGTGTTTTCAGCACGCTATTAAGGACGGTGTATTCAGCACCGCCACACTGAGGCCGGTGTTTTTCAGCACCGCACATTCAGGCCGGTGTTCAGAACCGCACATTCAGGCCGGTGTTTTCAGCACCGCACATTCAGGAGGTGGTTTCAGCACCGCACAATTCAGGCAGGTGCTGTTTTCAGCACCGCACATTCAGGCCGGTGTTTTTCAGCACCGCACACTGAGGCCGGTGTTTTCAGAACCGCACCACGAGGCCGGTGTTTTCATGACCGCACAATAGGCCGGTGTTTTCAGCAACGACACATGGGCCGGTGTTTACTGCACAAGCAAAGCCACGTTCAGTCTGGCAGTGCCCATAAACCACTTGTTTGGCTCAAACTAAGGCTCGCGTGTGTGCAGTTCGAAATGTTTTTTTCTTTTTCTTTCTGACTTATGTTTGGCCTCAAAAACTAACAACGGCTGGCAGATGTGAGATGCCATTTTTTTTTTTCGTGACTTTATGTTTTGATGTGTGTGTTGTGTGTGGTATGTGTGTGTGTGTGCATGTGTGTGTGTCTGACTCGTCCTTTATTTTACTCGAGTTATTGAAGTGTATATAAAAAGCCCTAGATAATTTTTTTCCTTTTGTTCCTGGGCCATTTCGATGCTATTAGTCACTGATGAAAATCTAGTAATTTAGCGAAGTATTACAAGCGAATTGAAAAAACGGTTGCGTACAGGCCTGGCCAAAAGTCCAAAGGGACTGATCATGAGGGTCTTCCCATGGCCTCAGCACATCGTCGTCCATCGCTGCCGCTCGTCACATGCCAGCTGAGGCGCCAGACAGCCATTGCTGAAACATGTGGAGGATACTGCTCGGCCTGGTGATTGAGTCAGCCTGTGATCTGCTCAAATTGTGTGTGTGTGTGTGTGTGTGGTGTGTGTATCGTGTGTGTGTGTGTGGGTGTACTGTGTGTGTGTAGTGTTAATGTGTGATGTTGTGCTGTACAGTGTGTGTGTGTGTGGGTGTGTTCATGTGTGTGTGTTGTGGGTGTGTGTGTGTTTACAGGTGTGTGTGTAATGTGTGTGTGTGTGGTACATTTGTGTGTACGTGTGTGTGTGTGTGTGTGTGTGTGTGTGTGTGCGTGATGTGTGGTGTGTGTGTGTGTACGTACAAGTGTGTTGTGTGTGTTGTGTTTCTCTTTGTGTGTGTGTGCCTATGCTTGTGTACACGTGTGTGTGTGCCGTGCGAGTGGTGTGTGTGTGCGCGCATGTGTCTGTGTATGTGTGTTTATACATATGTATGTGTGGTTAATGAGTAGTGATCTTCAGTTCGCAGATCTGTTACCCCATGCAATTTTTCATATGGAGCTCTGAAAAGTGCTGCCAATATGGAAATCAGTATTGGTGAATGAAATAAAGAGAAGAAAGGAAAAAATGCTGGTTTCTCCACCAAAAGTGGGGTGTTGTGTGTGTGTGTGTGCGCGCGTGTGTGTGATCTGTGTGTGGTGCATAGTGTCGCTCCTCTGTCCGTTTCTGGTTTGTGTGTGTCCCTGTGTTGTGTGTGTCTGAATGGTGTGTGATGCGTGACACACACCCATTAATATGCAACATGCTTCTTGTACATGCCAGCGTTCACACATGCCTGCGTGCACACATGCCTGCGCATTCACACATGCCTGCGTTCACACATGCCTGCATTCACACCTTGCCTGCATTCACACATACAGCATTCACACTGCCAGCATTCAACATGTCCTGAACTTCACCACACCCACCCCTATGCATCGCCGTTCACACCTGCTGCGTTCACACATGCCAGCGTTCTCACATGCCTGCAGTCATCACATGCCAGCATTCACAATGCCTGCATCACACATGCCTGCATTCACACATGCCAGCATTCACACATGACAGCTTCACAATGCCTGAATGTTCACAACTGCTGCGTTAACACATGCCAGCATTCAAATATGGCCTGCATTCACACATGCCTGCATTCACAATGCCAGTTCCACCCACATGCCTGCGGTTCACACTTTGGGGGGGGGCATGTGTTCTGATGCATTGCATGAAGGTGAATGTAAAGAGTTTGGTGCACAACATCGGAATGTCCATCAGAACACACGCAGGCCAGTGGGGATGTTGGGGACTGGTTACCGTGTGAACTGTCTCCCCGGATCCTGGACAGTCTTTGACACTATGTTACTCTTCTCTGTCACTCTTTTCTTTTTTTTTTTTTTCCCTTAAAGTTTTCTTCTCGTTTCCACATTGTCGTCCATACCCTGAAGTCTGCGTCCGCCATTTTCCCAGTGTTTGTCATGGCCATTCCTGACAGTTTCTCTCTTACAAGTTCACACTTTTCATACACCCCAACACTCAGTAAAATCATACACCCCAATACTCAGTGTAATCATACCCCCCAAACACTCAAAGAAATCATAAAACCTTACCTCATTTAATCTTACAAATTATTACTCAGTGTATCATACTTCTAACACTCAGTGTAATCATACACCCCAACATCAGTGTAATTCATACCCCCCAACCTTGGTATAATCTTACCCCCAACACTAAGTAAAATTACACCCCAACACTCAATAAAATTTCACACACCCCGCACTTAGAGTAATTTTACACCCAGCACCAGGGGAAATCTTTACAACCCAGCTCTCGTGTAATCATACCCCCAAAACACTCTGTGTAATTCACACCCCAGCACTCAGAGTAATTATACACCCCAGCACTCAGTGGAATCTTTACACCCAATTCAGTGTAATCACACCCCCCAGCACTCAAGAGTTATTTACACTCCAGCACTCAGTGGATCATTCCCCAGCACTCAGGCGATCATACACCCCAACACCAGTTAATCTTTTCAACCCAACACTCAGTATAATCTACCCCCAATACTCAGTGTAATCACACACCCAGCACTCAGAGTAATTATTTCACTCCGCATCGTGGAATTTATTAACCAACACTCAGTGGAATCATACACCACAACATCAGTATTTAATTTATTCACCCAATACTCAGTGTATTCATTAAACCCCCAACACTCAAAGTAATTTATACACCTTACACTCAAATATCAACACCCTTACTCGGTGTAATCATACATTCTAACACTCAGTGTAATCATACACCCCAAAACTCAGGTAATCATACACCCCAACCTCAGTTTTCATAACCCAACACTCGTGTATTATACACCCCAACACTCGTGTATATCATTACACCCAACACTCGTGTAATTATTACACCCCGGGACTAGGTGTATCATACACCCAACAGTCGTGTAATCATACCCCCAGCACTCGGTGTAATCTACACCCCCAAAAAAATCGTGTATTTTATTCACCCCACACTCAATGTCCATGTGCAGTGTAAACATACACCCGGGATCAGTGTAATCATACACACCACTCCAACACTAGTGTAATCATACACCCATCACTCAGTGTAATCATAAAACCAACACTCAGGGGTAATTTATAACCCCCAAAATCAGTGTAAAACATACACACCAACACTCAAAAAGTTAATATACACCTTAACTCAAGTAATCATACACCCTTACACTCAAGTAATATTACCCTTACACTCAAGGTAATCATACCCTTACTCGTGTTTAATCATACACCCTTACACTCAAAAGTTATCATGCATTCCCAATATAAATGTCATTGTGCGGGTAATCTTACTTCCACACTCAGTGTTTATTACACCCACACTCAGTGTAGTTATACACCCCAACACTCGGTGTAATCATACACCCAATACTCAGTGTAATCACACACCCCAACACTCAGTGTTATCATACACCCCAACACTCAGTGTAATCATACACCCCAACACTCAGTGTAGTTATACACCCCAACACTCAGTGTAATCATACACCCCAACACTCAATGTAATCATACACCCAACACTCAGTGTAATTATACAAACCAACACTCAGTGTAATCACACACCCCAGCACTCAGTGTAGTTATACACCCCAAGACTCGGTGTAATCATACCCCCCAACACTCAATGTAATCATATACCCAACACTCGTGTAATCATAACCCCAACACTCAATGTAATCTATACCCAAACACTCTGTTAATCATACACCCAACACTCAGTGTAATCATACACCCCAACAATCGGCGTAATCATACACCACCACACTCTGAGTAATCATACACACCAACACTCAGTGTAATCATACCCCCCAACACTCAGTGTAATCATACACCCCAACACTCAGTGTAATCATACACCCAACACTCAGTGTAATCATGCACCCCAACATTTGGTGTAATCATACACCCCAACACTCAGTGTAATCATACACCCAAACACTCAGTGTAATCATTACACCCCAACACTCAGTGTAATCATACACCCCAACACTTGGTGTAATCATACACCCATCACTCGTGTAAGCATACACCCCAACACTCGGTGTAATCATACACCCCAAGACTGGGTGAATCACCACTCCCACCCCACTCAGTGTAATCATCACCCAACACTTGGTGTAATCATAAACCCCAAGACTGGGTGAAATCACACACCCCAGCACTCAGTGTAATCTTACACCCCAACATCAGTGTAATCATGCACCCCATCACTCAGTGTAATCATACACACCAACACTCAGTGAAATCATGCACTCCCCACACTCATGTAATCATACTCTCCAAACACTCGTGTAATCATACACCCCAACACTCAGTGTAATCATACCACCCAATCAATCGGTGTAATCAAACCCCAACAACTCAGTGTATTCATGCACCCCCCACACTCGGGTTAATCATACCCCGCACACACACTCAGTGTAGTCATACACCCCAACACTCAGTGTAATCATACACCCTCACACTCGGTGTAATCATACACCCCAACACTCAGTGTAATCATACACCCTAACACTCAGTGTAATCATAACCCCAACACTCAGTGTAATCATACACCCCTACACTCAGTGTAATCATACACCCCAACACTCAGTGTAATCATACACCCCAACACTCAGTGTAATCATACACCCCAACACTCGGTGTAATCATACACCCAACACTCAGTGTAATCATACACCCCAACACTCAGTGAAATCATACACCCCAGCACTCAGTGTAATCATACTCCCAGCACTCGGTGCAGTCATACACCCCAACACTCAGTGTAATCATACACCCCAACACTCGGTGAAATCACACAACCCAACACTCAGGTGAATCACACACCCCAGCGCTCAGAGTTATCATACACCCCAACACTCGGTGTAATCATACACCCCAACACTCAGTGTAATTTGGTCAAAAGGCAACGCTGTGCAGTTGCTATTGAAAGGGTTAAGTGAAAGTGTCCACCGCTATCCGTTTAATCACTTGTGATTAGTACCCTTTACTGTTTATTTAATCACTTTGACATTGTGCAACATGAACAATTGGCTCCCGTGAAGCTTACAGGTGTTTTTTTAAAAAAAGTGTCTCCTTCCCAACTGTTTTTTTTTTTTTTTTTTTTTTTTAGAAAAAATTGGTTTATTTTGGTTTGGTTTTTCGTCATTGTCTTGAAAAAAGATCCTTTTCTCCACAAAAACAAAGCACACAGAATGTGCAGGTGTTTTGTGAAACTCGTGTTTCCGCAGGTAGGAAAACCCCTGATCCCTCCTTAATAGGGGTTCCCACTGTCCCTTTTTTATTTTGGCAGTAACTTAAAACATACAATCGGTACAAAAAAAATTTTTTGAGCTGAGACAAGCTGAAAAACCACCTGGGTTTCTTTGTCTTTAAACAGAAAATTCTGTCAGTGCTGCATGGTGGCAAGTTAAAAAACCACGCTTGTTCACTTCTTAACTGAGTAACCTTAAAAAGCCATAAAAGAAATGCCGGCTTTTTGAAACTTGTTTTATTTTTAAACCATCTCATTAAATTTTTAATTTTCGGAGAAGTGGGAAAAGGGTCGACTTCGTTTGTTCGTTTTTTAAAGACACCCCCCCCCCTCTCCGCCACTTCTTTTCGGTGTTCCGTCTGCGTCACTTTTTTTTTTCGGCCAGCTCCCGTCGGAGCTGTTTCTACCGCGGTGGTACTTCATAAGCCCTAAAATTCATTTTCCGCGAAAACGGGGTTTTGCCAAGAATAGGTGAGATCGTTCATTATTTTTCTTTGATCTGGAAAAGAGAATTTTGGTGAATGATACCAAAGTCTTTTTTGAACGTCGGAGACAATGGGGACTTAATGGGTGTTTTGAGTTTTGATCCACGTCTGTGACAGTGTGAAACCGGCCTCCCGGCCTCTCTTTTTCGCTGTATTCTGTGGCCGTAGGCAACGCACAAAAGAGTGTGTTCACAAGTTGTCCTTTAAAAAACCCCAGTGGCCTATTCGAGTTTGGGGTTTTCATTTTTGTGTTTTGTGTCGGTTTTTTGGGTTGAAAACTAAAATTTTATGGCAAAAGGCCCAGTAGTAGCCACGTGGAAATCACGGACCCTTTCAGCCTATGGTATAGGGGGTCTTTTTCGCCCTTGAGCACCCCACCAATTAAAGGAAAGAAAAGAAAAACCAGAAAGAAAAGGGGAAAGAACCGAACGGCCCCCACGACGGTTTGCAAATGCCCAAGAAGAGTTTTCACTGGGGCAGAAAAATAAACCAACCCCCCTCTACAAAGAACCCCGGCCATCGTCAACCAAATGGTAATATGGCGGACACCTTCAATGGCAAAGGTTATGAGGTTTTCCCAGAAAAATAGCCAAACTTCGGTGTTGGTCATACTGACGTAGGGGTCGAGGACCTCGGGTTTTAAAAAGCCTTCGTTGACGGTGCCTACGAGCACCCGGACCCAGGTGGCATGCACTTGTCAGCGCCCTTTTCCGGGCGAGCGCCGCGCGTCAACGCAAGGCCCGAGTGCGTACGCCCCAACGTGACAGAACCCCCTAGTGAAAGTCCCAGTGCAAACGCATTGCCCAGGGTACTAGCGCACTAAAAAAGTGACCATAGTCCGGGCGCACTGAGAAGAGGTCCAGAGTCCCTGCTTCACGCCCGGATACGTCCCAGTACACCCCACCTTGTGGGGACCCCCTGGAAGGGCGGTGCATCTAAATGGCTAAAATACTTGGGGTTTTAAAAAGGTGGGTACGCCGCTCAAAGAGGAACTTTGGGTTTCTCCAAACTCAATGGCGTCCGTTCTGCGGGATAACCTCCCTTAGACAGGCGAACACGTCCGGACTCTTTAATTTGAGCAAGCATGGGGAAACCAAGTATTACCCAGGGAGTGATCAAGATTACTCCTTGGAAGATTTAGGGAAAATCAGCCAGGCCCAGTTCCCTTCGCCCAACGGGGAGTGCCATGGGAAGCCCAAAGGAAAACTCTTCAAAGGCTGGGTGGGCACCATGCGAACGTAGAGCCCAGTCCCTACACGCCCGGTTGCGGGTTTCCGAACATGCGCAAAGTGAACCACGTCCCCAAGTTCTGGCCCAGTGCCCAAGGGACAAAACCGGAGGTGAAAATTCCCGGATGCGTAGTAGCTGTAAGAGGACAACACCACACGAAACCCCAAAAAAGACCTCGTCCAGTGAAAAGGGCGGGGAGGGGACACAGGGTAGGAAAAAGGTTCCCAGATCACTTTTTCCGACCCTTATGGTTGGAGAAAGAAGGGGAAGACAGATAGGCAAAAGGGGAAGCTATAGACTTCACGAAAGACATCCCGACGGATAGGGTGATTCCTCGGAGGGGGGACGTCTCCCCTTGGGCCGAAACACATATGGGTGGAAGAAGAAAAAAGGTGTGGTCAAAATTTGATTGAAGGGGCTCAGGAGTTTAGAGGCGGGAAGTGGCCCGGGAAATCCTCGCAGAAAAAAATGGGGTTTTTTTTGGAGACAAAAGGGAAATTTTTGGGTAAATCTAAAAAAGGGGGGGAAATTTTCCCCAGAGGCCCTGACATCCCAAAGAATAAAGGAGAAGAGTAAGTAATGGCACGGTGTGGGGGGAAGAGGTCCTCCCCAGCAGAAAAGTTTAAAAGAGGTGTGAACAATTGAGACTGCATCAAAAGACATTCGACTGTTATTTTTAAGGACAAATGAAATTCGTCTAGACCCCCTAAGGGTGAAATTTTTCCCCAACGTGGAAAATTCACCTTTTGTGGATGATGGCCGCCTCTTCTTGCCCGAGGAAATCTGAGACAAATTTTTTGAAGAGAGATCCGCACGAGAACCCTCCGAATTTTCGAAAAAAGGGGCCCCGCAAGACCCCACTTTTTCGCCTACGAGTGCTTGATCATATAGAGCAAATGATCAAGGTAGTAGTTTCTCCACCCCTGCCCGAAAAAAGGGTGCAGACAGACGTGGAAGAAGGGGGAAAGCGCAGAGTTTTTGACCAATGATAAAAAAGATTCCCCAAAGGCGGGAGAGGCGGCGACCTCACGGTCATTCTGCTGCTTTAAATGGGTGAGAGAGGAAGCCCTGGAATCCTAACTTCCCAGGGAAATCGGCAACACTGCTAAAATGAGTGTGTTTTCTAAGGGACTTTTTAAAGAGTCTAAAATGGAGAAAGCAAAAGGGACTTGGAACGGAGGCCACGACTGCTCCCTCCTCGGTACGCCCAAAAAGAAAAAGGGAACGCTCCTCGGGGTCGTCCAATTCATCAAACAGACAAAGGGGGTCGGGACTTAAAAAATCGCCCCGACCTTTACCGGGCAGTGCGCCTGTTCCAACCACAAACCCAACACCGCAGGCCCAAGGTGCAACAAAGCCCCAGCTTCTCTAACCCTCAACCAAAGGAAAAATTTCCCAAAGGGGAAAGGGCGGGGGGGGGGGGAGGGGACGACGAACACTACTCCGTTTCCCCTCAAAGGCCCCTATGTGTAGGGAAAAGGAGTGGAAAAAAAATGGGGGTCAGCCTGGGGTTTTTTAAAAATCTGGGAGAAGGGGGTTTTGCCTCCTTGGAAAAAAGGAAAAACCCACACTGCAAAAAAGCCCTTATCTTTCCCACGTCCCAAAATCGAGGGAAAACAAGACCTCTTAGACGGCGTTGGGGGGAAAAGTGAAGAAAGGGGTATAGAAGAGGTGAAGAACAGGTATCACCCGGTTCACAGCAGGTATTCTCAATCCCCCAAACCCTTGGAGGATACCGTCCCATTCTGGCTTGTTCCCTAACGCTTTCCCCAAAAAGGTGAAATTCAAAATGGAAACCCCAGAAAAAAATAGGAACCATACGCCACAGATTTGGGGCCCCGTCATTAGGGCCTAGGGGTGCCTATTCCATTTTAATGGGGGCGAAAGGGACAGGGGAAAAAGGCTGAGTTCGAATGGGGGGGGGAAAAGTTACCGTACCGGGTACTCCCATTTGGTTGACCCATCACCTTTCGTTTTGGTGGTGAAGGGGTTTTAGCCCAAAAGCCAACGAAGATAGGCTACATACCCATTTGGGCGATGGTACTTCTGGGGAGAAGGAGACAGAGTGCCTCAACCAAATGACGGTTTACGCAAAACTTTCGAAGACCTAGGGGTTTGTGTAGGTTTGGCAAGTCCCCCAATCACTCCCCCCAAGAAGTTTACATATCTGGGGTGGATCGACACCAAGCTTTTACGGGTTTAAACCCGCAAGGCCGGGTGGAGGCCCCCTTTTGACCAAATAACCAAGTTTTACCACTCCAGTCAGTCTCAGCCCGGGTCTCTTTGCGGTATAGGCAGGATGGGTCTCTAGCCCCTGTTACCTTGGGGGGAAAACTTAAGAGGCCCTACAACGGGAAGTGGCCAGCGATTCTCCCGGTCAGGGGTTGGGAACCCGAAAATCGTACAACCTGGGTTCAGGACACAAACCAAAGTGGCTCGACCCCGATTGGCTGAAGGCATCGTCTCCAATCCTCGCCTCCCCCTCTGACAACAGTGTACACAGATGCGTCGGAAAACGGTTTGGGGAGGCCACATGAACGAAAAACACAGTCAGTGGGAATGGGACAGGAAAAAGCGGGCTACCCCTATCAACAGATGGAATTAGAGGGGGTAGCCCTATCCCCCAAAGCGCAGGTTGGTCCGCCCGGGAGATTTTAGTCGGTCAGACAACCCACAGTGGGTCTCTCTAACCAAAAAGGGGGGCACTCTGCCCCCAATCTCTCAATGAGCGGGCAATTGTTATGTGGCGCACCCAGGGGGTGGGAAACGTCGGCGAAACATAGCCGCGTGCAAAATAAAGGCGGCCTTGAGCCCCCCGGACAAGTCATCCCTCAGAGTGGACTTAGTCAAAGGGGAAATGAGGTGGGTTTGGGAAAAAAGTGGGGCGCCACATGTAGACCTCTTTGCGACGAAATTCAAAGCGGGCCCCACCTACATCTCGCCGTCCCAGACCCACGGGATGGAAATGGACGCGGTGGAGTGCAGCGGAAGGGCCTGTTAGTTGTTACCCGCCCCTGAATCTATCCCCAAGTGATAGAGAAAAGCAAAAGGGGAGGGAGCTAAACCCCTCTTGGTAACCCCTTCTGGCCGCGAAAGAGTGGTTCCCCCGCTACCAAGGCTTGTGACGAACACCAAGGACTGGACTCAAAACAAGCAACAGGCAACCAAGGTGGGGTAACCGGCAAGCAGCAACACTCAACTTGCACGCTGGGATTTGCGCAAGTACTTGCCAAAGGGGGGGGGAGGGAAAGGGGCTATCAAGTGATAGAAGTAGTATGGGCCCCCCAACCCGGGATTCACCCCATTGGGAAGACTGGAGAAAGGTGATTACAAAACAAGGTCAGGACCCCCTCAAAACCTGTGCACGCCCCATTGTCAACCCTTTGGGAAAATTTTCCACTCAAGAAAAACCCTTTGGCGTCTCTCTCAAAACTAGAAGAGCAGCCATTGCCTCAGTTTTAAGGCAGCGTCAACCAAAAGGACGTGAGCAAGGGCAAAACGGTGGGCAGATTTTCAGGGGAGCAGCGAACCTAACCAGAAAGGGCACCAAGTTTTTCCCCCTGGGACTTAGAGTGGGGTTTGAATACTAAGGGAAAGAAAATTTAAAGTAAAAACTACCCCTCTCAAAGGGCTCACATATAAAAAGGCATTTTGGGTTCCTCCCTGGGAGGGCAGGGAGAGTGTCAGAAAACATAACCCGTTGGGCCCTTTAAAAACGGGGGGCAATGCAAACCCAAAGGCTCAATCAGCGTCCAGTTTTTGCCGAGTTTTGGCCAAAAAAACCCGAATCCAGGACTTCCCGCCTCCTCCGATTAAACCTCTCTCAAGGGGCATAGTCAGAAGGGGGGATGTGGCGTTGTGCCCAGTGAAAACGCTCAAAAAAATACAGGTAGGTCAAGCAAAATTTTGGTGGTTTTTACAAAAGGGGACTGTTTTCCGATAACCCTCTTACACATCGGATATCTCCAGAGCACTTCTCCCGATGGTTAAAGACCCCCCATCAAACCCAAACGTATGTAGCTTCAACTGGGGTGGGTAAAATCTCGTGGAGTCAAAAAAAATTTGGGGTAGGCCATGAGATAAAAGCCGGGCGACAATTGGGTCGACCAACATCTCTGGCACACGTATGAAGCGGGTTTGGCAAAATTCGTCTTTGTAAGACATACCTGAGGGGTATCGCCCCGAGTTGAAAATGGCAGCTGAGATACCTGCAATGGTTGCGGCCAAAGCGCATCCCGGCGAGACATAAAGAAGGGCAGAATGCAGGGTAACTAGGGGTAAGTCACTTTTGGGTTTTTTTGGTGTACCTTACCCCCAAACCCCTGTTTTGGAAGTATAAATGGGTTCAGGCAATATTATTGATTCAATTGGACAAAACGTCCCCCCCTTTCCCTTTCTGTTGTCAGCAATATTTTTTGAGTGGTTGTATGAAATATAAAAGGGTTTTGCCTAACCTGTTTATTTAAATACTTACCCCTCATTAAAACCCTTTAAAAACCCCCAGCCCTCCCCGCCTGTGTTCCGTAATAGCGGGAGGTTTTCCCTTTAAAGGGATTTGCCTGGAAAATAAAAGTGACGCTAGAGGGAAAAACCGGAAAGGGAGGGAAATGCGCGGGGGGGGGGGACTGGGGTTGTCTTTTTAAAGAATCGATAAAACGTGTCGACCATCGCGACTTCGCCCAAAATTAAGCAATATTTAATGAGAGGGGAAAGTATTTAATTTAAATGGTTTAGGTCAAAACCTCTACTGTGGCAATCAACATTTCAGGAGCTCAAAACGGCTGATTCTCAAAGCGACACGTCTGAACGCTTATATGGGGGGAAAGCAGCCAAAAGCCATGAAGTAAAATGCAAAGCAACGTTAGGCTGTGGTTTTACTGACCCGTCTACTAGACGCCGTCAATTAGACGGCTGTCAACTGAACGGCCGGTTTCAGCAAATCCTTCTCTGGGCTTACTGGAGACGGTGTGAACGTGGTTATACTGAGCCGTCTTGCACCGTCAGTTTTCCACCGTCGATCAGACGGTCGTGCAAACCGTCCGTCTGACGGCTTGATGGGTGAAGGGACAAAACTCGTGATAGATTTTTGGGATGAATAACGTCCCTTCGGGTCCTTTCCTGTCCAACATGGCCACCTTGGACGAGGAACGACGCGTCTGGTTTCATTCTAAAATATGCCACACACTATCCTCGTCATTCACAGCTGAGGCATAAGGTTATGATAAGCACCATGCATGTGTCGCAGTTTGTTTATGGGATGCACAGAAAATCGACGATTTCTTCTGTCTTTTTGTCTGTTTCTCCACCACCACCACAAAAAACAGCTTCTTCTTTCTTGCCATTTTCTCCTGTGTAGCAGCCGGCTTTGGCACGTGTGCGGCGTGTCCGCGACGGTTCAATATAACCACATTTCCGTTCAGCTGACGGCCGTCTAATTGACGGCGTCTAGTAGACGGGTCAGTATAACCACGCCTTATGTTTCCAGGTTAATGGACAACGACATTATTTCAAAGACATACATATGTATTCCAATTGAAAAGTCATTATCAGTGTTCAAATCATAATCACTGCAAAGACATGCCTATGTTTTCCAATGAAAAAAGTATTATCAGTGTTCGCATAAAACCACTGCAAGAAAGACCGTGAGTGTTGTGAGTGTGTTCATATAATATTGCTTAAATGTTTGGAGTACTGGAGTTGTGGACTGAATACATTGCAGATGGCTATGGAAGATGTTCGTACGGAGAAATGCAATGTTGTGTACATTTCACAGGACTTCTGTCCAATACTGGGACTTTGAAAGACTGGTGGGAGAAAAAGTCATCGATGAACCCATGAACCCCATCATTCTCTTCATTACTAAGGTCTCAGCTAGTTTTTGATATTAGTTGTTTTTTTTCCTCAATGACTTATGCAGATGAAAACTTACAGCATTTTTTCTTCTCTCTTATTTGTTGTCTGTGCCTGCATGTTTTTGTCCCCCTGGTCAATTAAATGACCTACGTGTCAAAATATTCAGATATGAAACATGTCCCTTGGACGCTTACTGAATACTTACACTGACTCTTTTTTGGGGGGCATCAGTTATCGGATCAATGGAGCACCTAAGGCGGTCATTTTCTTTCTTTCTTTTTTTTTCCCCTAACGCAAATCCACCTCTTCATTTTTTTATGCTTCACACTGTCCTCTTCATCTGCCAAAAAACAAAAAGCGGAAAAAAAAGAAAAGAATTTCCACAACTAGCTCTTTTTTCCCCAACCAGTTAATGCCGAAACACTGAGTGGCTGCAAACTGGACGGTTGCTATTTTCCACAATCATTCTGTATAAAACCATGACGATGGATCCAGTGATGAACGTTTGATTTTGAAGTACTGATGGTCGTCTATCACAAACAGAATAGGTTCAGAGTCAAAACAGGGTTTGACCTGTAATCACCACATTGTGACCCCTCAACACGTCGGCATGACTTTACAGTGTATGTTCACCTCACTGAGCTGGCGTTACGTGATCA